>JAPYZA010003524.1:0-14968 GCA_030522685.1 Eupelmus azureus | reverse complement strand
CCGCTAAAGGGATTTTTTTTGTGGATTTGCTCATATACATATAGGAACAATAAATTAATCTTGAGGAAGCTACGTGCCAATGAATTGGCAGCGGTTTTTCGCTGGATAAAAGTAGCGAACGGTTTAATAAACAAAAATAGCTTTTAAGAAAAGGAAATACCTCCATAGAAAATTTGGCTCTGTTATAAAGGAGATTCTCTGATTTTAAACGGAAAAACTCCTTTTGGAACTGGGAGCAAAAATAGCTCATACTTTTTCTCAGGAAAATTTGCTCAGATTTTAGGAAACTTACCGAAATACTTTTGTCAGTGTAGATCCGTTTTTGGGTCAGGAAACTTAAATATTCATATGTAAGGTATTAAGTTGACGAATGTGCATGTGTTCTTAATCCTCGTTGCATAAAAAACTATGACGAAAAGATATAACCAAAAGCGGCACATCAAAACATGACAATGACCTACGAATTTAAAAATAGTTTTACAGTAAAATAGTAAAGTGCATATGAAATTTAAAATTTTTTTAAATTGTAAGCCACTACTGAAATTTATATTCTCTAGAAACTATAAACTTCTCCTTATTCCGGTCAATGCGTTCGCCAACATTGCGCGAGCGGCATATCTGATAGCCGTTAATTAACTTCTAATTAACTCTCCGCTTTGTCCCGCGCTTCGGCTTATGAAAATCAAGTAAAAGTAGATAATATCCTCTCCGCCATCCCAGCCCCGACCGACAAATATTTAAAGCTAAAGATCTAAATTCTCTTTAGGGGTAACCCGGCGAGCGATAAGTCTAAGTCGGCCCTTTTTGCGTTATACAGAGAGCCCGGGCCGAACAAAGTTGCGTCAATCGAAAGGCGATCTCTCTTTCCGCTCGCTACTACCGTTACGCCGACAAAGTTTTCAGACTAATTATTTCTGTAGGTGCGAGATCCGGCCTGGGCACGTAATTTTTTTTTTCGTCCCGCGCGAGCTAGCAAAACTTTAACAGCCACTTTGGAAAGTTGGCGGCTCTTATATGGATTAAGGAAGTCGACATTTTTCCTCGCGCACAAAAGTCCATTTGCATTTTAAAGTCAGCCCGCGGGACCGAGCTTTTATTTTAAACAATCGGGTTACAAGGGTTAAACGTTTGCGACTCGCAATTAACGTTATTAAGGGCTTGATTGAATTTTCAATTAAAGGGCTCGCTTCTCTGCAGAAATATTTCGATTTTAATTGCACAGAGAATTTGTAACCTGGATTCCCGCTATGTAAAATTCAAATGAAGTGCACCTGTATTATATTACTGAGTTTAACAAACACGAATATTTGAAAAATTTATCAAATTCTGTCAGCAAAAATTGTTATTTTTTCGAATACCTCTTTTAAAGGTTTTATTTTTTTATACTTCAATCCAGTCAACATTTATTTTTCAAAACTTAATTTTTTTCCCGTCCACGGAATGCAGGTAAAAAATTAAAAATGTATCCCGTGAAAAATCTTGCGGAAAAAGTAAAGAACCGCAGTTAAATTGCCGTAATTCATAATAATTACCGATAAGAGACTATAATCTCAACACTAATTTTCCTACACCTTTACCACACTCTGGATTTTCATGGTGAATTTAATCAGTATAAAGATCACCCTCCATATAATATATCAATATGTAAGCAAATTCCCCATAATTATAGCCCAGCCTACTAATGCATCACTCCCCCACAATTCCAGAATCCCGAAAGAAAGAAGATTGGAAATCACGTATTCTTACCCGAGCAACGTCATTATTCGCTCCCATAAATAATTCCGCCAGCCTCGATCTTGCATCCCGCCGATAAAGCGTCGGACAAAATTAATACACACAATTGAACAATAACCAGCCGAGCGCCTCGATGAGAAATCGATGCCTCCCCGCCGCAGCCCGGGCCGAGAAGGGGCTTTCGCTGTAACACGATAAATCGCCATCAGCCGATAAGGAATCTCGGCTGGCTTTTTTGCCTTGCAAAGCGAAAGTGCGCGCCGGCATTGAGTCGCGTGTTATTGCAGATATGAAAATCGGCGCTGCCGGCGAATAGGGCGGAAAGTGACGAAGTCTTTTTAATATCGCCGCCCCCGCGCGTCTCGCCCTTTTCAAAAGAACGCCAACAGACTTATATTCGCCTCCTTGTCTGGCCTTCTCCGCGCGCTTCTCGGTCAAGTTTTCCGGGCGGGGGTGGGCTTTTCCGCTTCCTTTCTCGCCGCGGCGCCTCATCTCTCGATCCGCGCACGCGAGCGCACTGGCTGATCTCTCTTCTGAGCGGCGGCGCGGCGCTTTATTAAAATTATTCTGATACTCTCGCTGATCTTTCTGCGCCGGCTGGGGTTATATAACGAAATTTGAAAGAATGGGGTGTTTTATTCCTGCGGCGTGTGGATTGAATTTTCATGAGTCTTGATGAATGTTACTGTCGTAATAATAAAGTGTTATTTATTTGTAGACAAGGGGCGGCTTTTTTAGTTAGGAATTTTATATGGGAGTTAGGATGTGTCAGTTGTACGATTGCTCGAATCTATAGGACTGAGCTGAAAGGTAAATAGCCACAATACGGCAAACATTAGTTGTATGCACATATAAACACAAACATGCAAACACGTTGAGGTTGGTACTCGTAAACATACTTATCTGCCTATACGCAGATATTATGTGTGTTTTTTTTTTAATGAACAAAGTTTGACAATGAAATAAATTTAATCTCAGCATAGTTTATCTCCTTTGACAAGTCAAAACGAATAGAAATACTTTAAAAACTTTACGTATGGTTGCTGCTATAATAGACTTTTTCTCTAGAAGAATAAAATACATGCATCTTTTTTTTCAAACCACTTCATCTTCTCCAAAAACTTCCTAAATTGTTTGATTTTTGTATAGTGGCTCATAATAATTGGTTTTTTACTTCTTTTGTTTATTAATAATTAAATTTTTCATTTATATTTTATTTACATAGAGACTTTTATTTTCAATAAATACATATTTGAATTATTGAAAAAACATTTATCAAGTATTTCTTATACAGAAAAAAGCATATTATTATTCGCGCAAAACCCATATTTTCATTCGCACAAAAATCACAAATCCGCGTATATATTTTAATTTCAAAAGTAAATACAAAGACACCTCGACAACCAACAGATTAATCAGCACGCTCAATATCGCCAGAAGAAAAAGTCTACTTCAACTCCGATTTCAACAGCATCCCCGACCAAAACATCACGCGTACAGGTACTTATCCTCCCCCATCGCCTCACACCCGGCCTCGGGCCATTATCTCTCGAAAACAACGCGCCAGCCCCGATGATCGCCCCAGCCACTCGAGAACATTGGCCCATACATGGGAGGAGGTCCGGCCCTAATTTAGCTCCGTCGGCGTCCCCCGAGCGAGCTTTTTGCCGACGTGAATGCAAGTTCAAGCGTGAACCGATGGATGGAGGAGGCTTTTAATTAAATTTGCTCGAGCAGATCGCTTTGTTCGATCTCGCATTCTTTTACTACTGTTCTCGATGAGAGGGTGTAGATGTATGTGAATGCAGACTTTTTGTCTTTTTGCGATGTATAGGTATTCAACGGCTACTGAGGGCTGCGTGTGTAATATTTTCAGGTTTAAACTGTCGAGTTCTGTTAATCTGGTGGGGTTGTTAATTACATTTTTTAGGAATATGTTACGTAAATGCCAGTCGTATTTATTCGTATTTTATTTACGTGTTTATTACTTTCTTGGAATCTTTTCTATATGATCAAATATATCCTTTCTGGAAATTTTATATCGTAAGTATTGAATCTACCGCCGTTGATTTTTTCAAAAACGAAGAGCAAAGTTGTTTGGTTTATAAAGTTTTTGCTTTTGACTAAATTTGAGTAATTTGAATATTTGAAAATCACTCAATTGTAACATGAAAAAGCGTTTGGGCAAACATTGAAAAAATTTTTAAGATATTTCTCATATTTGATCATATTATGGATTTTGTTTTTGGGAATTATAATTATTAATGCGCGATATTATATTGTAAGCATTGAATCTACCGCCGTCGATTTTTTCCAAAAGTAAAAGCAAAGTTATTTGAAAAGTATTTATAAAGTTTTAGCTTATCACTACTTTAAGTAATTTTATTTGAAAATGATTCGATGGTTAACTGAAAAAACTTTTTGGGCAAACATTAAAATAGTTTCAAAAATAAATTCAGCCCTTTCCCTGGTAAAAATTTCACCAATAAAATTGGCCATGTGTCTAAAACTAGGCTAGTGGATGTATAATTCTTCACAGTTAGCCATCCGCTTGCCAAAAAATGGGGAACGTTTCTACCAGGGTTTACAAATAATTCTACTAAGTTTTATAAAATCTTATTTTTCAATTTCGCATGAACTTTACCAACATTTTAAATTAATTAAAAATACATATACATTTATTTCTGATTCGGATAAAGTTATTGTTAATGACGCTTTTTAAAGATTTTTAATTAACATTTCGTAATTGACGTGCAACAAATCAATTACATTTCTTAAAAAATAATTATTAAATAGATATTAAAAACTTGAGATAAAAAAAATATATTACTAAAAGTGATTGATAAAAATTACAAATATAATTAAATTGTTCATCACTTAATCAAAGATACAATATTTTGCTAACTTACAGTTGATTTTTCAATCATATATTTTCCGTTTTTCTTACTTCAACCGTATCAGCCCGCGAGGATGTCGTAGCCACATAAAACATACATTAATTTTATTTATGTTTAAAAAAATTGTGTATATTTATTATTATTTTATGACCTGATCCTCTATAATAGCTATAACTATTACGGTGCCATTCAACTCACTTAATCCATTATAAAACTAATATTTTCAACAAAAATCTGGAAAAACAGTCGAGGTTGCATCCCGCACGCCTACGATGTCCCGTTAACCAATGTGCTCAATTACTAATAATCTTCAAACGCACTCACTATAACTAAAACTGCATCAAAAATCCGCTAAAGCTGCACAGTCCCCAAGAGTCAGCGCAGCAAGACAGCTCTGCTAAGATTATCGTAACGCTCTAAAGCTAGGAGCAGGGGTGAGGAACCGGCTCTGTTGCACAATAGTAGCCGCGCCGCCTGTCGCACTGCGCCCAGCCGGCCCTCAAAACCAGCCTCCTCGCGCGAGTGCGGCAACATAATCAGCACTATTGATGTCATTATGGTCGTAGGGACGGATGTGCGTGTGGGTTAGCTCGGGCACCTGTCGCGCCATGGCTGCTGTTTCATTCGGCTGCGTCCGAGCTGACGCGACTGGACTCCGTCGTGTTTATCTTATGCAGAGACGTGTAAGTCAAAGCAACGGGGCGAGGATGCTGGAATGGGAAGTTTGTTGAGTGCAAAAAAAGTTTGCGTTGCTTTCGTGGTATTATACTTATGGTATTGTTTTAATTAAGATTGTAGGTCTTAAAATGCTGTTGTGAGGAATGGATTTTATGAATTGACAGTGAAATCTGCCATTAAAGAGTCTTTAAACTAATTAGGAAAGTGTCAGGTATCATTAAAACAATCGTTAGAAGTAAAGTATATTTATACTAAAGCATAATATATTGTAAAGTATCGTAGAAAATAACTACAATCAAATGACATTTTATCCGATCAAGAGTTAGCAAGAGAGTTATTAAATTATGCTATTGTTATTAATTAATTATTACCACCAGAGTCGACTTACTTAATCTCATCATCTACAATCTACATTAACATTAAATTCTTTTTTTATAAGTAGAACAAGTCACGCTTGGTCAGACGAGCCCAGACAAACGCACATCACCAAAACTTCGATTTTTCTATTCTCGCGCCCCTTAGCGCTTTTCTTCTTTTTCACCCCGGATTCCATTTGGCTCTTGCTCTTCGCTTCGCACAGTGTTTCACGCCTATACACGCAAGCCGCTTGGCTTGCCAGCACACATGTGCGCAAGAGTCGGGTAGTGCTCGCTTGTCGCCACGTTCTACAGCCCAAAAGTCTAGCCTCGCCTGTGCGCGTGTCGCTCGATTCCGTATTCCCGTGTCGAAGCACGCGCAAATAAATACTGGCCTGTAATTGCGTTTCCGAAAATCGAGAGCCCCCGGAATTCCCGCGCGCGCGAGGGCGCAAAAATACGCGCTCTTATAAAAATACGCAAACAGCGGCGCGCGCGCTATTTCTCTTTCTTCCAGCCGTGCAGGCGAAAGTGCCGGATAAGCGAGAGAGAAAGAGGATGGGAGAAAGAGAGAAAGATAAAGAAAGAGAGAGGGGAGAAGAGAGTGTGAAAGAGAAAGCGAGAGCGACAGAGAGAAAGCAAGAGTAAGAGAGAGTAAGAGAGTAAGAGAGCGAGAGAGAGAGAGTAAAAGAGAAATAGGGGGAGGAAGGAAGGAAGAGAGAGCTGAAATAGTGGTTGCACGTTCTTCGGTGTCGCAGCGCCGGGGATGTTTTAATAATTGATCCCGCCCCAGCCGCTCGTAACTTTGTGTGATCTTAAGCGTGCCGGAAGTTTGCGCGCGCGCGTACGTTAAGTGGGAATTTTAATATAGATGGCGAGCGGGAGGGGGGCGGATTGTAAAAGGGTCGATCGCGCCGCCCGTGCCTTTGAGTGACGCGGAAGAAAGTTCGAAAGCCCCGCGCGAGGGCAACTTGCCGGAAAATGCAGCGCGAAGGGCGGAGTTGGTTATCGGGTTTATCACATATTTGCTGCGCGGTGCGGTATCGTTTTTAAATTTACTAGCTTCGATGGGATGGTGCGGCAATGTTTTGTTTAATCTAGAGGAATGAGATGAGTTAGTAGTTTGTAATAATATGATTAAAGAAGTTATCGATAAATGAAGTTTTATCATAATTATATTAAGCACCTCTTTCTCTATCATGATAAATAACCAGATTTAATGTATGTAGCATTTGACGAGGTTTGTTTTTTTAATGTCGCTTTATTTTAGGATATGTCGTGAGTTTTATTTTTGATTTCATATTGTACTGAAATTGAGATCAATATCATTTATCAACTTTATTCATTTAACACGTATTACTTTTTTTATAATTTACTGTTTTCTTAAGAATTAAGATTTCATATTATTTTTAAATTACTATTACTGTTATATATCGATATAAAATTTTAATTAAAAGGTTAAAACTGAACTTAAAATCTAAATTCCATCAATCAAAGTTACATGTTTATTTTATTGAATACTTGATTTAAAATAAATCATTCATAATATTGATATTATAAACAATGTTCCCATTTAAAATATGGTTGAATGCTAATATTACTTATTCATATTAAATTATAATATACTAGCGTATAAAATCTCTATTATTTTTATTTTCAGTCTTAGTGGTCTTATAGTTTCAACGAAGTTAAACGTACTAATTGAATAATGTATTTGATACTTAAGTTCTTAATCTGACTATAACAAATTTCTACAAAGTTCGTAGTCCAATGAAACCTTGACCGTAAGCTTGGTCAGTAAGTTAACGAAACTTACCCAATTAATCTCTTACATGCGTCTTCATGGGCAATTTCATAATTGTATTATTTTAGAATAAATCATAACGCTATAACTTTCCGTTTTACATATAATATTTCTAATCGTGACTTTCCAACAATCCATCAATATTTACACTTCTGGATTTAATTTCATTTCGGAGCTTCTTTTCCGCTGTTCAAGTTCGGCGCTCTGCTATTGCACGCTTGGAAGGAAACTCGTTCGTTTGAGTCGGGAGCGCGCAAGAAACTGAGTGGATGATACCCTTGTACACGTACATATCGAGGTCAACCAACCAGCAATGCCTTTGTGCCGGTCCCACCGCGTACTACTACTCTTCTACCGACTTCCAGGTATGCATAGTGTCTGGGGTAGGTGATAAAACAGTGAAATAAATTTTTCCATTCCAAGCTTATTCACAAGTTCTCTGTGACATTGTGGATAAGTGAGACGAGCAGACGACAGCAGCGCGTTATTATTTTTACTTTGGCGCCACCGAGATACAAGCGAGCTTATTCAGCACAAACGTGTCGTCTATCTCGTTTACCTAGAATGTACGAAAAGAATGTGTACAAACTTGGAATAAAAAATTTAATATTACTGCTTTTTTACATATACCCGGGATACTAATAACTTTGTGAAGCTTTCTGAAGATCTAAGATTCCATGTATGAAAAAGAAAGCTGTTGGGTACTGATCGATTTCATGGCTAGTTTTACTGCATTGTTAGAGTCAATTCAAGAGAATGTCTTCTGTCTTCAAATATTTGAATTCTGACAGAAACCCTCATTTGTTCGCTGTAGAAAACTTATTTAGATCATAATTAAAAATGTTTTTTTAAATGAAATAAATTTTTTTGATTTCTGATTTTATTATTAAACATTACAAACAATTATTTTTCCTTTAGGTATATAGTATTTCCAATTAAAATTTCACTGATTTTGCCCGAGTAAATTACTTCAACATATATAGCTTCCATTTTTCTAGGTACAGCAGAAAACGGCACGCGCCATCTTTCCCCAAACCACGAAATTCCGTTATTCAACAAAAATATTCCTTCGCGTTGCCCGCGATAATAAAAGGCTCGGATTGGCGTGCGTGCGCTCGTTACCCGCGCACTCACACGTACGTCCCTAAACACCCCTGCACACGAAGAAGGAGCGAGCCTGCCCCAGCAGCGGTCATCGGTCTGGCTCTTGGCGTAAATTGGGTTAGATTAATCGGAACGGCGGCAGCGGCTCTCAGGATGGATGGATGAGTTACAAGGCATAAGTCGTCGTCGCTATGCTGCGTATCTTAACTCTCTCTCTCTCTCTCTCTCTCTCTCTCTCTCTTCTCTCTCTTCGTGGTTAAGCTACGTGCCTCGGTGTGCTGCACGCCCCTGTAAATTGCCTGGCATTTAATTACCATGAGTAGGCAGCCACCGCCGCCGCGGGCAGCACGAAAGGCTCGTGTGCCGCTAAATTAAACACCTGCGCGAGCGCCGGCCGATGGAGCGCAACTTTAAAAGCGACAACAGAGCCCCGCGGCTTCTAATTGGACACGGCCGCCCACCACGTATGTACTTTCTTCTTCTCCATCTTTTTTTCTTTTTGCTCCGTTGGCCGTAGGGTTTGTGTGTTGTCTTCAAGGGTGCTTGCAGATTGTCTTGCTGACTGACGCCGAGCCTCACTCGAGTTGCACTCCTTTTTTTTTTCTTGACGTCTTTGAGCGAGCTCGAGATTTAGTTTGGTGTGCGAATTCCCTCTGCTCTGGCTTCTTTTTCTTTTGCCGTGGTCGAGCTCGAATTAAGCGTAGTTTGTTGAAGGGGCTCCGTGTACGCTGGACTGAGATGTTTTTAATTGTTGGACTTCTGAATGTTGTTCGTCGAGTGGTGCCTGGAAAACATGAATAAACAGTTAAATTAATTTTTTATTAAATTATCTTTGTACTTAATAAATACTCCAATTATTTAAGTTAAATGTTTTTCTATGCCTGTTATATTATTTTATTTTTTACTGTTTTAATAAAGTAAACGATATTTATAGTAATTATATTTATGGATTGTGAGGATCGTGTTTTAATGTCAAATTGATATTTTTATAATAACTATGTTAAACGAGTTTTTAGTAGACGACTTTTATTCATAAGGACGTTTACTAGGAACTCGTTTAAAATAAAACTATATTTTTCAGAATTCTGAGATTAATCTTTCAGAAAAATCGCAAAGGATGCAGGGACGGTTGCAAACGATACTTCCTTTCTAAATGAATTCCTAGTTTATGCTTCTTAGAAATAAAAGTCGTTGATATTTTCATATAATACCAAAAGTATTTAATATATCATTATCAGTGCAGAACCTGTATCACCTATCCCTTTTCATTGAATAAACAAATGTGTTCTAATTATAAATTCTATTAATAAAATGCACCTAAAATATAAATGTAATAGGTTTTTAAATACTGAATATTACTTTGACAGACATTTTTTAAAACTAAATAGGAATTAAAAATGAAATGCAAATATTAAAAGTCATAAAAAATGAAGTTTGAAAAATGATATTTATTTATATAATATTCAAAGCAAAGTTAAAATAATTTGTTTATTATTCAGTAATAGTAATTATTCTTTAACATGTGCATCAGTTTAGTATTATTATTCATTTAAAGTTTAATAAATATGAGAGCTGTTTATTACTGTACCATAAAAACTTTGAAGTGGTTGTTATTTGTATATCTAAGAACTGACTATATTTTGACGAAGTTGTACCTTACAAATTAACTGGAAGTTAAATGGCTTTTAAATATTCATTTTTATAGGAAATGGATAGAAATATTATAATTTTGATGATTTTAAGTAATATTGTATAAAAATCGTCAGAGTATACATAAACTGTGTAAATAAAGTAAAAATTGAAATTCAAATAACAATCTGGATACACGGTATCTTAAGAATGTTTTTATATCAAGTAAAGTAATTCTTTACACAGTGATTCATTTCAAATTTAAACACACTTTGCGTGTACAAATCATTGACTGAATTTACAATTATAAATTAAAAACCACTTTCAGATTCTCGTCAATAAAACCAACCTATCAATTCCCCAAGAGACTCCTCACGTCCATCCTCTCATCTACTTTAACTGATAAACCCTCTATTTCACAGATCACTTCTTTGCCCTCAACAAGCACATACACACACACACACACACACACACACACACACACACTCCCTGCGACCGCATGATTATTTTATGACCATATCCCGGTCAATCCAAACAGGCTCGCAGTCGCCTCGCCGGGCTAATTAGCGCGTAACAATGAGGGCCGCGCGAGCCAAGCCGCACGAGCGCATCCAGCTGCCGCGTCGTAGCGCGGTTTACAAATTGAACACTAGCCCGACGCCGATTTTATTACACCCAGGCGCGCAAAATTTCGCGCGACATTAACCCCCCCGCGCGCTCGATCGAAGAGCGATGGGGCCGCTATATATACCTTGCCTTATCTGCCTCTCTCCTGGCCTCGGTTTTATCGCGTGCACAGCTGCAGCTGCGATGACCCTTTCCTTCGCGCTTCTTTCTCTATTTTTACCCTCCGCGCAGCGCCGAGAGGAGGCGAGGCCATTCCTCTTTCTCCTCGGGCTTCCATCCCTCGCGCAGATGTCACGGCCAGCGAAAGAATGGTCTCAGAGGGCGGAATGAAGAGGGGCATTCCACGTGCCCGTTACGCTCTCCCGGAGTTGCCCGCTTATCGCGCGCGATTTAGTGCGTGGCTCGTAATTACGCTCCTGCGCGCTGCACTGCTTTCCTTCCTCTCTGCGTTTTCCTCCTTTTTTCTCTTCTTTTCTTTCTGCCTGTTCCGCCGTGAAGGCTTTTGGCTTTTTAGGAGGGAATGCAGAAGAGCCGGTCAGCTGGCAGATGTGCGCCGCGGGTTAAGCCGGCGATTTAGGCTTTGATTGAAGCGGTTTGCACGCGGCGTTGCCGGGGATAAAGAGGACGCAGTCTGTACTGTTAACCGAGACGAAGATTGGTCAGCGTGCGCTAAAGTAGCAAACGGTGTTTAGTATGAAAAGGTATACTAGAATGTTATTTTATTTTGGTTTTTCTATTTTTTTTATTCATCAAGTGTTTAATATTTAGAAAATTTTATTTTCTATACCTCGATACTCGTTATCATAATTATGTGCCTTCGAATGAATTTTATTATTTATCCCCTGTATAAATAACGACTTTCAATTGCAGCGTCGATTCGAAGCGATCTCCATTTTCATTTCAATCGCGTTTCTAATCTCCCTCTTTCCCACCGTCCCGCGAGTGACTAAACACACCGGGACGAGAGTTTCGCGCATAGGCTAAAACACACAGAGACCGATTTCTCATCACTGGAAAATTCTTGCACTGCGCTCTCGTATCCCCGCGAGTGTCGTGCGCCCGTTCGTTTTCAACTCCAATGGCCCGCTAAACTTTGCGCATTTAATTAAAAATTCAAATTCGCACGCAAGTCGACGAGCGCCAGTGAGGATTATTCTATTCCTCGCGTATACACACAGCAAACTTTTCAGCGTGCGGAAATTGAGCGAGAAAAAGGGCACGCTCGGAGAGAAATGAATGCAGATGCTCTTCCGACTGTTACTTTATTTTTGCCCAGGGAGCCGGAGTGTTTTAATATGGATTTTCACTTTATGAATGAAGCAAGTAGCCTTGCTTGAAGTAACTTTTATATAGGCGGCGTTAAAAGGGTGAAAATGAGAGGGAGGAGGGTCAATTTATGGAGCATGTTTTGCGAGATGTTGGCACTTTGCATAGTATTAAAAATGACGAGCTTATTTTACTTTAATGCGCGCGTTTATCGGCCAGATTGATGATCGTGCTTTTTTTTTATTACCATATTTCGCTTTATCAGCTTGATCAACAAGTTGATATTTTTGGCGAGCATGTTAATTTTTTGTCATTATCGAGGAATTATGCAAAAGTTCGAGCTTCAATGTAGACAGGCGAAAAAAATAATTTATTTTTGTCACCGTCGACGAACAGAGGACAACGAGATTATTTCTTTAAAAGGGCGACAATTAGTAACTGCTATTCAGCTGCTGATGCACTTTAGCGTTGAATTTTTCACAGTGCATTAAAATTTTTCCTCTGTCCCTTTGTTTCTACGCTCGAAGCGCAGCTTTAAAAGGTACCCTTTTGGAATAAAAAACTTTTTTAATTGAAAAATAGCTCAAAAGTTTTTTATTCAGTAACAAAATATTTCATTTTTAAGCAACTTTTGATTTATTTTTAATTTGAAAATGTTATTTATAATGTCAATGATCTATTTTTAATTAAATAAATACTGTTATAATAATTTAAGAATTCTTTATTGAACTATTACATGGTTGTAAAAATACAAAAATAATCATACAAAATTTCTTTCTCCTATACATTCTATTCATCTCGATTGTGTAAGTGTACCTGCATGTTCGTGTTTGTGTATTTGTTTGTGTGTGTGTGATTTAAGAAAAGCAAAACAAAACTTTAAATCTCGCATCTTATCCTAAACAAAATAAATAATATTTATGAACTTTCATTGCTTGTTTAGTGTGTGTGTTTGTTTGTGTAGAAGGTATGTCTGTGTAGAGTTCTTCACAACTAAAACGATAAATTTAACAAAATTAAAACGTCCATGACTTACTATTATAATAATAAAACATGTAGAGACACCGTTTGAGGGATCCTTGGTTGCACGGTCGAGCGATCATTTAAGTTAAGCAGCGTTCGGCGCGGCTAATACTTGGATGGGTGCTTTTTTATTAAATATATTTCACGAAGAATATTTAAGTTTAACCCTTCTGCCGACTACTGTTCTCGATGGAGGTTTTTCATATCCACGTCGTGGTTTTTCCTCCACCCTAGCTTCCGTAGGCAGAATTCCGAGAACAATAAGTTTTACCGTGGAAACGACTTCAGACTGTTGACTCCTTCAGTTAGATGCTTTTCGGGAAAAATAAAACTATAGCGTAGCTATAATACCAGGTGCGCATATAAATAGTTCAGATTTTATAAAAAGTTAAGTTGGTTAGAAGTATTCCCACACAGAGGTGGTAGGAGTGCCCACTATATACCCCTTTGGGTGAAAACGCGGATCCAATAGTGGTAAATATAATAATAATAAAAAAAAAATAATAATAATAATAATAATAATAATAATAATAAAAGATGTTATTTTTGTGAAGTTAACAATCTTAAAATTGTATTATCTTAAAATTTCTTAAACTCCAAACTTCGTATAGTAGAAACAAATTTAAAAGTTCGTAGTGACTTACGCGATTTCTTTTATTCACTATGTACGAACTACAAACATGGTTTTTCAAGGGCGTTCGTCAATAATGACTTATATAAGTAAATCTCTGGAACTTTTAATTTTTTGCTTACTGGATTTACCTAAGATGATACACACTTGGGTTAGGGCTTAAACCATCTTGTTAAATGAGTGAAATATGCATACAAAGAACGATGCCCACGACCATATAGGAAACCAGCCCCCAAAGGTCAACGTATAAAACCTATACCATCGTGTAGAGCACGAAAAAATATGAATTTAAAAAAAATTTGAATCTTTTAAGTGGGGGAAAATAGAGAAATGACTGCATAAAGTTTTCACCCCTTTATCACTATAAATCATAAATATTTGCAATTTCATAAACTTTGCACAATTATTTTGGCGCGTTCAAGGGTTCAGATGAAAGGTCGCTCAAGTAGCTATGCGTTCAATATCGCATAATTCGATTAACACCCCCCTGCCGTTTTTTAATTATTTGACCATGTTTGCACAATTTTTTTGCAAAAAGTTATGTAGATCGACGAGTCTGCTAAGAAGACAAGAATATACATAGTTTTTATTTTAGGGCCGCACCCCTATCTTCATGAAAAATAATTAATACTGATTTTGAGAAAAAAAGCCTAAATACTGAAGGGGTTGGATTTCAACCCTTTGCACAATTTTTTTGGCGCGTTCAAGGGTTTAAATGAAAGGTCGTTCGAATGGCATCAAAATGCAGCCCTTTCGAATTCAGGGCCGCAACCTCATGAGGGTGAAATATCGCATAATTCGTAACACCCTTCACCCCCCTGTTGTTTTTTAATTTTTTGACCATGTTGGCACAATTTTTTTTTTGCAAAAAAGTTATGTAAATCGATGAGTCTGCTAAAAAGACAAGAATATACATAATTTTTATTTCAGGGCCGCACCCCTATCTTGATGAAAAATAATTAATACTGACTTTGAGAATAAAAGCCTAAATACTGAAGGGGTTGGATTTCAACCCTTTGCACAATTTTTTTGGCGCGTTCAAGGATTTAAATGAAAGGTCGTTAAAAAAATTAAAAAACGGCAGGGTGATTAAGGGTGTTAATTGCATTATGCAATATTTCACCCTCATGGGGTTGCGGCCCTGAATTCGAAAGGATAGCATTTTGAAGCTACTTGAACGTCCTTTTATCTGAACCCATGAACGTGCCAAAAAAATTGT
>JAPYZA010003523.1:0-15145 GCA_030522685.1 Eupelmus azureus | reverse complement strand
GGCTAGTTTCTCTCTCACTCTCTCACTCTCTATTTCTCTGATGGAATATCCCTCATATGAGGCAGAGGAGAGATTGTGGATATATGGGCTGCTTTGGACTGTGCCTTCCATCTCTACTTGGATTTGTCGTAGTGAGATTTTGTATGTGATTTTGATAGGATTGCTTGATTTGTAAATCGCTGTGATAATTCATGATTGTAGGCAGTTTATCGATTGAATGAGTAAATGACTAACCACATTTCGGTAACGTAATTTTAGCCTTTTGTACTGCATAATCGAATAATAAAGTGTCGAGGAATGATATAAATACCCTTTTGTCGCATCACCCAGCCACGGATTACACAATAGAAGCATTCAAATCTATCTTCCCACTTTACAATTATTATTCGATTACCAGCTTAAACTAACCATAAACGTCTCATTTTATACCTATTAATAACAAGTTTCAAACTTATTCATACATCTCGAGAAATACTCACGATTTGCCAGCTGGTAGCCACCAGCACCGATGATAACGAACAAAGCTAGAAGTTTGGCGTACGTGAAGACGTCCTGCACCCGCGTAGCCCACTTCACGTTCCAGCAGTTGATGAACGCCAGGATACCTGAAGAAAAAAACGAAACATTTAGTAATACAATTATGAATGGATGTAATTGATGATTATAAATTGCTTATCATTTTTCATGGCTACATTAATATTGATGATCAAAAATTATATACTCGAGTAATGAGTGGTAAAGTGCAAAGTTTTGTGCAATTAATGGCGAGTTTTACGTGTTACCAGGAACAATCGCTCCAGTTGTTTACGAGCAGCTTTTTTTTCTATATAGGAGATTAATGCATTACGTAAGAAAATAGCCAATAAATCTTTTAACGGACGCAGATTTAATAAGATATCGAAAGCATTTTAATATCTAGATCGAAACGTCCCCTCAAATTAGATATTCCGCTGGATATTCAAAAAGCTTTTTTTATATTTCGTTTTGTAATCGAAAGATCACTTTGAATTCTCGTTTATTTCGTATTTCATATACGATTTTCTTATAATTCCATATAAAACAAACATACAGAAGTCCAATCGTGCGTAATAACACAGCTATCGACATCGAAAACCCCAACGCTCTCAAAACCAAAAAGAAACCAGACGCCCCCCGAAATTTCAACGAAATCACTACAGATTACACACACCATCCAAACCAATCACGCCGAAACTGGCCCCCCTTTTTCAATCACAAGCTACACCGCACTCCCAACCTTCAAAATTACCAAGCCACGAATCCGTCCGGATTAATAAAGCCCGACCGGAAAGTCACTGAGCATAGGTATAATAATAACCATCTCGCGCGCCGTTTGAACTCCCGAGCAGCTCTAATTCACCAGCCGTATATTATACAGAAGAGAGAGCCACGCGCATGTATTGAGACAGAAAAAAAAGGAGAGAATTCGGCGAGCGGCTTTATAATGCGCAACAATGAAGAATTTAAACGACGGGGCAATTGGCCGCAAGCTTCGAAGGGAGGCTCCCTCTGTGGCTGCGGCTGCGTCCTTGACTTTTGGTCGAATTAGAGGTAATTAGAGCGAGCGCGCTCTGCTTTTAAGACTTTATAATGGGAGCTTTTTACGGCCCGGTAAGGAGATGAATCTGACGCACAATGGACATCCGCAAGATTTATTGCTCGGTGAGATTAGGTGCGCGAATTTTTAGGTGCTTTTATTTTTGGGAGAGTGTCGGAGTGTAGTTTTGTTGTAAAATAATTTTGATTAGATTGATATAGCGTTTTGATACTTTCTTCTTACTACTTTATCTAAATAAATCAGCCTACTTCACGAATAGCTCTGATCAAACATTCTTCGCTCGGTCGAAGGGCGACCAAAGGAAAATCCTGGGCACTCTAATGGATCGAACTTCTCCGACTCTGAAAGAGTCTTGTTTCCTGCCGCTAAAGCTGCGCAGAGAAGAAAAAAAGCAGCGTAGGCGAGGACGGAGACAAGAGAAAATTGAAAGAAAGCCAGATGGAGTTTCAATCTCTTATTTTCTCCGCTCCTCAACGAGCCATCCTGTAATCGTCAGTTTTGCTACGTACACTTATTACCTCGACTTGCAATTATCAGGCTAAGTAAGAAGGCTGAATCTTGAGCCTTGGAGCTCTACAATCAATTGCGAGAACTTTGCAAAGTTTAGCTTTATAAGGCTCTTCCTACTGTTGCATCATACGCGCGGGCTTTCTAGTTCCTAAGATTGAATTATACGCTGGGCTCCAGTCAGATTCAGAATGTAAATGCTGTTTGTTACCGAGTACTAGCGGTAAATACACAATATGAACTAAGTGGATGTGAGAAAATAATGGAGAAAAAGTTTTGCAAGTAATCGTTTTTTTCTTTCTTTTGTTTTTAATAAAAGTTTTAATGGCTAACGTTTTTTTCAATATTGACGCGTGAGATATGAGAAGTGTCGATTGTTTACCATGCGGGGATGCTGGATGATGAAACATGTGGTATGGACGAAGGCGAAAATTCATAAACGAGGAAGTTCAGGAATTTTTCAAGGAGGGGACGTCGAGAACGTGCGACTTCGTAATGAAATTATCAGCTTCCCCTCGGCCCGAGGGGAAATGTCATATGATGTTGTAGCAGAATTTTTTCATGTCCGTTTATGGGCCGACTGCGTTAGAATCAAGTTATAATTAAAAAATTTGTTTTGTGGAATCTGAACGATACAGAAAGGTTAAATATTTTTCTAGTATATCAAAAAATATTTTTTTTTTGTTTATACATTTTTTTTTTTAATTATACTGTGAAATGTGTATTTCAGCTATTGTTTTTATGTTTATTAAATTTAACAGAATGACGTGGTATTACTTCTTGGTTCTAACTATTAAAATCAATGTTATATTCCATCGAAGTAGTAAAAACATTTAAAATTTACGCGTAGTCAAGTGTATAATATTTGTTACACTGTAAAAATATATAAGAATTCTGCTATTTGTTGCAGCATTCTAAATTTTATTTTCACGCCAAAGTACCTGGATTTAGGGTAAGATAAGAGTAAAAGACTACCTACGACTGTTGTATTCTTTAAAGCTATGTAGAGCTTAACGGGAGACGCAGGTGATGCTAGCACAATTTGCTGTATATACAGGTACTGTGATTGCGCGTACATTTATTAGATAAATAAAAATTTTACTTTATCTTTACATTGTTCAATTCTATTCGCACTTATTTTTTATTTTTTATCTCCACACTTGTTATATTTTAGAGATTTTAATCATTTTTTCAAGTAAATAGATAAATCCTATCAATATATTTTTCAATATTACGCAATATAATTAATTTTACTTAACATATAATTATAATTAAATATTTAATCAAGAACAGTCTTGCGGAATTCTAACTCGAAATTTAAAAAGTATTTGTATAGTATAGTACAATGCTATTTTTAAATATTTTCTACACTCAGTCCTTTTAAGCTCGAAGTATTGACGTTTAAGCCACATTACAATAGAACTCCTCTACTCAGAACTTTCCATAATTTCCATGCTTACAGCAATAAATATGCTTAATGCTCGTTCTTAATTACTGCTCAAATTATTACAACGCAAATAACAATTGTTTAACATTTACGACACATGTATAAGCAAAACAGCGAAAGCGCACGCATGAATTTCCTCAACGCGCGCGCTTTAGTAGTAACAGGCGCGATACACGAGACACACGTCGACGACTCCACAAGGTCCTTTTTAATTGTGACGATCAATCATTCCGGCTTTAAACGCTTCCAATAAATATCTCATTATCCAAAAAACAATAAAACCGATCTCCGTAATTGAATCTTTGTAAAAAAGGACGATTATTACGTGATGCGAAGCAGCGAAAAAATCACACGAGGCTTTCCATTCCGAATAAAAACCACAACCGCAGGCGCGAATCCGTCTCCATACATTAGCCTCCGCTCAAAATCAGAGCACATCCCTGCCACTAATCATCTCCAATAAGAAAAAAAAAGAAACCACAGAACAATGCACTCTCCTCAAGGCCCTCATCAGAGGACGAAGAAGAAAGTTAGACCGAGAGAGCGCGATTATCGTTTCTTAGAAAAAAAGCGTATATTACCCAGCGCACGCGACCTCCGCGCACGAAATTTCGCCGGCACATTGCGTCAGTCGGACTTCTTCTTCCTAGCGGCCTGAATAGCTTCTCCGTAATTTTTTGCGCCGTCCAGTACAATAGTTGCCGGCTGTGGAAGGGATCGGTATTGTCGGCCGCAAGGTCGTTCGCTCCGGAATCGCGCGATCGGCGCACGTGCGTTGGAAGCGAGCGAGCCGATTTTTCTGATGGATAATCAATTTTTACTTTTGGTTTGGCGATGCGCGTTATTCGAGCTTTGCGCGGGTGAAGCGGCCGTGCGTTTGATTCGGATTTGGAAAAATTATGTAATTTATGGATTATTGTTGAGGGGATGAGTTGTACTGTTTTAATGACTTCACTTGGAGCTCGAATCTTTAGTGAAGTCATTGATAAGCGCGAGCTTTGATTGATGTATTTGTTTAAACGCAGAGGGGAGAGATCGCTTCTGTTACGATTTTATTTAATACCAATTTACTTTGCTTATTGAATCTCATTAATGCCTTCCTACGTCTTTCCTCGGAAGATCCTTGACCTTTCAAGCTCGAGGGAGATTTCACTAGTAAGATACAAGCGACTGACAGATTCTAACGTATAGGCGATATTTACACATTTGAAATATATGGGAATAAGTGAAATTTATCGGTGTTTTCTAGCCAAGATATTTATGGCCCAAAGATCGATATGCGCTGCACAGAGTCTAAGTGTAAATAAAATAATAATAAAAACGTGCAGAGGTCAGGCTATATATTAGATTCGCCGATTTATCGGCATCGATCGTAATGAAATGATTGCCAATGAGCCTGATCGATTATGTGATTCATGAATTGAATTCGCGTATATTGTGTCTATCGAATCTAACTATTGTCTTTGCGCTTTTTTATTGCACCTTATCGAATTAGTAGAAAATATTTTTAATTTGTATATTGCTGAGATTTTTAGTTTATTTTTTTATTTGTCTAACATTCAAGTGATTTTAAATAAAATTATTATTATTTAAACTTTTCCTTAACTGGAGATTCATTAAAACAACTTTTCAAAAAGAATTACTACCCCTAAAAGATAGATAATAGCATTTTTAATAGTATACATATACAAATCAATATCTTATCAATCAATATCTTACATTTTATTTTGAAAATTAATAATTTAGTTCATCTAAAATTTCTTATAATACTAGAATTTATTCTATGATTTTAAGTTTATAGCTTGTTCGGATAAAATCTGGTCTTCGGGCTGTCTGGGATTTAAGACTTCTAATTTATAGCCCTTTGGTTATAAGGCTTTAGAAGTAACATCGAATAGCTGTCTAATACAAGTCTAAAAGGATTTTTAACTTTGTGTTAGTTATAAACTTTAAATTTTTTAATAAGAATTTTAATAATTACTTAAATAATATAATATTTTGAAAACGAATTTTCTAGATTTATAAGTTTGACTGTTTAATACAAGAAAGAAAAAAATACCTAATAACTTTTCATTTATTTTATATAATAATAATAAAAACCAAAGAAGTATCGAGATTTCTTCTCAGACTAATAAATTATAGTTTTTGTAGCGAATGGAATGATGAAATAATGAGTTTTCCTTTAATAATAAAAAGAAGCTGCTACTCTTACAGGTAAATGTATTGCTTACATATTTATTTTTAAGTAATATATAATATCCATATTCTTTTACTAAAAAAATACGAAATAGTTTATGAGCATAACAAAAAAACTATTATTTGGAGTCAACTTTCAGGGTCAGTTTAACCCCTCACATCATCAAATTACCACATACAAAAAAAACCCTATCGAACATTTCCCAACATACCCAACACATCTCAAAATGGAAAAAATCAGCAAACTACACCTGGGCTGCCCCTTCTTGCAAGCTGCGCAATATCTCGTAAGGTCGAAAAGCAAGAGTCGATAACCCAGTTGCCAGCCGGAGAGGGGCGCTCGGAGAATTAAGGGAAAGTCCGTGGATTTCCAAGCGCGCCTGGATCTCAAAGACGCTAAAAGTGCCTGCGCGTGCACCGGCGTCTAACCGAGAAAAGCGGAATAGAGATTCCTATAGAGACAAAAATCTTAAGCATCGCGTCTCATGCCGGCAAGAGATTAAAAATTTTTCACGTCAGGTAAACCGTATGATGATTGCGAAAAAATTCGGCGGAACGTACAATCCTGAAATCAAAGGTTCTCATTGGAATTTTAATGGAAAAATTACTTTCTATGGCGTATTCTTTTTTTCATGAATATTGGATGACCTTAGAGAAAGCGAAGGATATACTTTGCTGCTCTATCGATCAACAGCGAGCTGCGAACGAAAATAGCAGTTAACTTATTCCAGCAAGTGCAGGATCAATGTGTAATTGGTTTGATGATTTGCACGGACGGGAGCGAGCAAATGGGTTAATATCCCAAGTTTGAGCGAGATGCTGCTGATATTCCAATTTGAGATAAAATTTTCGCAGAGGGAATCCAATTTTAGCGGATTAATATTTTTGAGTGACAAAAGGAAGCGCGGTCGCCGTGTAAAAATAAAATACTATATCAAAAACCAATATGCAGGGTCAGTTAATTATTGAAAAATATAATAAAGCACAAACGTGGCCTCAGTAAGATGTAAAATCCACGTTTGCGTATATTCGTAAAATAGTCAGTACAATACGAGCTGCAAGTACTAATTATTGTAAAAGCAGAACACAATTCACCGCGTTGAAAAAAAAACCTTTCCGGGAATTTGTCACATTTCCAAGTCTGATCAAAAAAGACTATTAACCCATATCTACAAATCACGCCACATGTGCATTTAAACGCCAAAATTGAAACCTATTGTAAACTAGACCAGATCCTTAACTAAATAAAATGAATGTGAAATATATTAGTTAACGGCTTTTTAATTAATTGCTCGCACCGCTATGCTTTTAACGCCGGTTCGCGGATTCGTAAGAATTCTCTTAATACTGATTGCAATCAAAGTCAAATGTAATTGATAGTCAATTCTAGAGGAAGCTGTATATTTCAGAACTGCATTATCGTGATTTATTTAGTGGCGTGAATCAAATAGAAACAGACGCTTGTAAAAATCAATTTCAAGTAAACAATTCACCTTTTTACCGATAAATGCATAAACAAAATAAAAAAGTCCATCACACACGATCAAATCCAAATCTGAACCTGTCTAATATAACGCATCCCATTAATTTCCCAAAACCAACAACCAATAGAAAAAACCTCTAATACTCACATATGCAGCAAACGGCCAGCAACCTAGCAGCATCATCAGGCGGCGCGCACTCCGGGAACAATGGCTTCAGCACGTACTTGCTGAAAGTCAGCGCGACGATAGCCTGACTGCAGGGCCTCACGATCATACACTCGATCCACAGCCGCATGAACGCCATGAACGGACCGAACGTCTCCATGATGTAGGCGTAGTCCGCCCCGGATTTCCGAATCATGCATCCCAGCTCAGCGTAACAGTACGCACCGACCTGTGTGAATAATGAAAAAAATGCGATGGTTAAGTGTATAATGAGACGCGTGTGTCGATGGCTGGATATGGACTTACGTTGCGGATTTAATTGACATTTTTCTGAGAGTGGGACTGAGGGGTCTGGATTGTTTTTATACGACTGGGATTAGCTGGAAAAGGTTCATTGTGAGAGCCGGGGAGTATAGTGGCATTGTGCACTGTGGAGCGTGCAAGTGTGCAGAGGTGTAACGGTGCTTTTTTTATTTGTCTGCTTTGTAAACAGGCTGCTGCGAGAAGGGGGAATCGTAGTGGAATGATGAAGCTTTGCATCGTCTGGATTTGTTTTTACGTGTTGTTGGGAAAGATGGATTGTTTGGAGTGAGACTCGTGTTGTTTGGCTTCGGAAAAAGGTGTAGAGTGGACGTGATGGTTTAATTTATAGTGCGGTCTAAGTCGAATGAAGAAGATGCAAAGATTTACATTAACAACTAATTTATAGATTTTTTCTAATGTCGTTTAAGAAAATAACAAAAAGCAGAACTATATATTTCACAGTAATAAATTCATCCCCAGAGCTTTCCAACTTTATCTCTCCAGGCGGATGCAATGATGCAAATTTCCAAACATTGACAAAGCTTCGAAAATTCGTCGCGCTAAAAGCTTTTTTCACGTCCGCACTACACCAATTAAAGTCAAACACCCAAGCCCACTTAAAAAAAAATCAATCAACGCAATTACTTACCATAGAGAAGATTCCAGACGCCGCCCAAACCAGCAGACTGGCGTTGACGCTGCCGGTGGACTGGAGGACGCCGGTGGGACTGACGAAGATACCGGAACCGATGATCGAGCCGACGATCACCGTCACCCCGTTCAACAGGGACATTTTCGCCTCGAGCTTGATCTCGTCCCCGCCGCCTGCCGCGTCGCCATCCTTTATGCTGCCCTTTATGCTGCCCTTTGTGCTGCCCTTTAAGCTGCCCGACTTCGACATCCTGGAATGGTGAGTTGGGTTGGTTAGAGGATTTTCATGCGTTTTGGTTGAGGGAGTTGTACGAGATGGTTTTCTGGTTTGTTATGGTCTTAGAGTTTGCCAAGTGTACTTGGAGGCTTACCATTTTTGAAGGGTAAAGTACATGCTTTTATTAATTATTTGTAATAGTAGATTATATTTGAAGGGGAAAATCGACTTCTTTCATGTGTTGCAATAGTTCTTTATTTCCAGATTATTATAGAAAAAAATTTATATTTTAATATTATTATAATATAGAAAGAAACAATTCAAAATTGAAAAAAAAATCAAAAGCAGAAAAGCCAATTATCTCCAAGGGAAGAAAGCGATACTTTATTCTTTCTAAATATTTAAGGAATAATAAGCCACATTATGTCCACTTTTCAGATTGATAAAGCGGTCATTATAGCTAAGCAGAGATAAAAATGTACTACGTTGTGTCTACGTTGTTAATAATTGGAAAAATTTTTCTTTACCAACCAAGTATTTAAAGCAGTCACAAGCTACCTGTGCGTTCACCCTTTATAAATAAAAGTACACAAGCTTGTATTTATAAGAACAATTCCGTTTAAAAATCCTTTCACTTTCTAATTTATGCATGTCATTCATAATTTCACAATTTTCAATACGGGCATGATAAACAACATTCTCAACAAAATAAAAATCAATTAGGCATTACGAATATGATACGTGCCTCGCGAGCCTAACGAAAAAAAAACCACTGCTCACCGTTTTCCAGAAAGCAAAAAAAAAGCGAGAAAAGCAGAAATTTTCCAATGACTTGAAAAGGGTCGGCATGAAATTAAGAGTTAGGGCATTGAATTTCATTTCCTCCTTCGGCTCGCGCTGGAAAAACGGCCGTGTTCCAGTTCGAGAAACGCGAAGCGCTATCAATTCCAGAGCCAGCAACGTTTATCCGCCCACGACTCGGATGCGCGCATCTCTTCCCCTTGGTTTTTGTTGAATAATTTATAAATACGTTGTACTGTCGGGCGGTGAGAGAGCCAATGGTGCAAGACTGATTCGCTAAGGAATGGGCCATGGTTTTTCATTAGCTGCTACAATCGATTTATATGTGTCTTTTGTCTTCGGGAAGGAAAAGGTTTTCGGGTGATTTCAAAAATTGCTTTTTTTCACGCTTTTCCGGCATTCATTTATTATAGGTAATGGATATGAGATTGGCTGGACACTTTAGTTAAATACACTCCAACTATCAATAAAAATACACGAACTAGACAAATTAGATATTTTACCACACACCGCGCGCACCTGCTCACACGCATACTTAAAACCGACTGCTACTTGCATGAAGTAACGAGGAAAGCGCAGCGCTCAATTCCAATATCCCTCTTTATCTCAGCTCTAACAAACATCTCTCGCAAACGGTTTCTCAACAAAAACATCTACTTCTATCCACTCTCGCTCGCCGAATAAACATCAAGCAAAAATGCAATGAAAAAAATCTGGAATCCAAAGAGTCACGAGCAGCAGACGTGACAAAATCATCGGAAATCTCCTCGGCTATATCCAAAGGCGCGCAGCGCGCGTGTGCCTTTCGACATAATCTCGCTGCATTTTAATCAACCAATCGCTCGATCTCCCAGCGATACACACCTTCCAGCCGACCAATCGCCGGCTGAAAACTCGTTCGCGCCGAGCGGCGTGGATCTATTTATACACGCATTCGATCGAGACAGCCGCATTATGCTAATCAGCTGGATTAATCTTTCGGTCGAATATCGGCAACTGTTTTTTGCGCAATGGATGAAAATTTCAGCGCATCGCCCGCTTAGATGACGCATGAGTGTTGAAAATAAGAGAAAAATCGGTTGCTGAGATCGGTTGGTTTGTAAGAGAGGAGATAAGAGCGGGCTGTGTGTGTGTGGCTGTTGCTGTGGTTATCTCGAGTTTTCTGGAGGAGAGCTGATAGATCGCGAGGAGAGTAATGTTGTGGGCGATTTATAAAGCGCGGAAAACTGGTAGCTGAGTGGTATTCTTGATGTGGTGTCGGATCGGATGCGATCGGTGATTAAGGTGCGTTTTCGTTGGGCTTGCTTGTTTTTGATTTAGGTAGTAGGCAATTTGAATAAAGAATGAGCGAAATATAGAAATTTTAATAAATGAATTTTACTTATTTTTATTAAGAAAAGTCAAACAAACAGGCTCATATACCCAGTAATTTAATTTTACGCATATTAAATAAGTAATCGAAAGTTCAAAAATATTACCTTTCTATGAAACTAATTTACTATTTACATCCAAAAATTCACTCGATAACGTATCAAGACACACAGGCTACAAAACATCTTGCGGCTATTCTCTTAACGTGCCAACAGACATAAGATTTCTCCACGCGTAGCTGATAGTAAAAAAAGCCGTTACTATTAACCAATGGAACCAGTGCAGCGACTATGACCCAGCGAAACCTCAAGCTTCCCTTTCTCCTCGACTTTTTGTCCAGACCAAAACAAAAAGACACCGGCGTTATTATAGACAGTCTAGAAAAACGCTTCAAAGGTATATAGCTACCAGATCACTTTCGAAAAATGTAGCATAGACAAAAAAAGTGTAGACGCACAAGAAGAGACGATTGTAGAGCCCGAATTAAATTGATTTACGAGTATGAAGTGTAAGTCTAGTCGTTGATTTAATAATTATCAGCGAGTTTGATAAGGAAAGGGAAACAAACATTTACTGAACAATGCTCATTAAGGCGCTTGTCTCGATTGGTCGATCTCGTGTAGAAAACGGGAGCACATTTTAAGCTTCTGATTCCAGCTGCGCTCGCATTCATCGCGCGATTCGTGTTTATATGCGCCTTTGTGAATTATGAAGATAACTCTTCAAACATTGTTTGCACTTTATTTAAAAAATTCTGATTATACAATCAATTGAAATAGACGCGCTTAATACATTATTCGCAAAAGTAGGATTGAATTTCAATAACCCAAGATGTATTTCAACCAATCCATCCACCAAATGAAATTAATTCAACAAGCGATGAAAATTACGTGAAGGACTATTTATATCTATAATCTACCCAGAAGCAGCCCCTCCACCGTAACAATCCATCTCAACCCTCCCACATTCACACCATCCCAAACGAATTCAGCGACCCCCTCATAAACACCTCCAGCACAGCACGCTATTTTCCTTTATCAAAAAATTCACGCTTACATCCATACGCTCTCAGCTCCAAATAAAATAAGGGATAGTAGGGGAGCCATTATACACGTATATTCGAGGGTGGCGTCAAAAGGCAGCGTTAGATCTTGGATTTCAAGCTTTGCTGAGACATTCGTACTGCTTCGGTTATAGCTGCGCTAACGCGTGCTCATGGTGCGTGCGTAGAAAACGCAGTCTGAGGAATTGCTAAGGCTGTAAGCGTGTGGGGAGCGGAGAGAGCTGGAGTTTGTTGGGAGGGTTGAGTTGCTGTTTACGCTGGAAAATTGAGGTGTAAATGTTTGTTATGGTCGTGGCTGATTTTGGCGGAAGTGCTGGGTGGATGTGAAGTGTATGTGAGGGGTGGGTTTTTGGGATGAATCGAGGGGATTTAAAGAAGATGAATTGTGAATTTGGATGATTCGGGGAATAATCAAACTTTGAAACTATTAAGACTGAATAGTAGGTATATTTTTATTTTTTACATAGTCCATTAAAACAGTATTGGCTATGTGCCCTTTTAATTTTTATACCTTCAATTACAGTTTTCTTCACAAGTCCCAACTTAATTATAGACAATTACCGTAATTTCACTCAGCATAAGATAAAAACAAAATTCCTGCATAAACCAACTGCAACAATGAAAACAAATCAAACTCGCCTACCACCACTCCACTTCATCCCCGCCTCTAGTTCACTCACTTACATCACTACAATACATCCTCAACTGAGTATACACAAACCCTTTCAGCACTGCTACTAACCGTATACAGAAACCAGATTTCCAGCGCTCACCCCTCGGCGCGTTCATATTTCAGAATGCAGCCGCGCGCGGCCAGACTCGATTTTGCTCCCGTTTCTTTTCGCGTTTTCCGAAAAGCAGCACTGCAATGCGGCAAAGCCGTGTTTTTCCCCGCTCGTTTACTTCGAGGGTTAACGAACCCGTTGGGAAATGTTTTTGCTGAGCGGCCAAGTTGTTTCGTTATATAGTTTTGCGGGCTATCTCTTCCGGCGGCTCGTGAAGAATTGATAAAGTTTCGTGTGTATTATTGAAAGCGCGGTGTAAAAGGAGCGATTAGTTCGGCACTCGAGATAAAAAACGGCCTCTTTATGATTTAGCTTTTGTTTATTGGCGGGGGATAAATCATCCGTCTTTCTATGGAACGGGAAATTTAACGACGGCGATAAATTTTAATTTATAATCAGGCGCCTTCATGTAATATGGATGCGCTTTGATTAAACGCGCTTTGATCGGTTTGAACGTTATATTAAAAATGAAGTGTTTGATACGTGATGTCAGGAAGTTTTACTGTTATAAAAGAAAGTCACCCTGTGAGGGCTGCACATTACAAATTCTGAAAGTGTGCTAGGTATTTCAGGAATGTCGAAAATGTATTGATTTTCCAGTGTGAAACAGTGTCAATACTCCGTACAGTATTCAATTTTCTCGCAGGGTCAAGTGAATACAAAGACAGCAAACAACAACGCCAATTAAACCAAATCCCCCACATACACACACTCAACACCAAACAAAAAAAGTCAATTAACCTTCTCCCAACCCTTTCTCCATCTCCCCATCCCCGACAAATTAACTTCGACTCCCAGCTAAAACTCCAGCACTTTAAAACCCGCCAATTTACCCGGCATTATCCTCACCGTCAATCGCCCCCCACCCCCACGTCAACCTTCAACTCCCCCGCGAGCCCTGCCTCAATCCATAATTTCCCGGATCACTCCTCTCGTCACGCGATGCCTTCGCGCCCTTTTTTTTCTGCCAAACTACCGGAAGGCAGCACGCGAAAGTCCGGCGGCTGGTTGCGTCATACCGCGCGAGGCATTGAATTCTTTTTTGCACCCCCTTAAGGGGGGGCCGAGCGCGTTTGTTTGAGGATCGCGGTGGAGTAAGGCAGTAAAGATCGGCGGTGAGTATACACATGCGAGTGCGGGGTTGATCGATTGCGAGGCGATATTTGCTGTAAGTTGCGAGGAGCGGCTTGAGAGGCTTAAGGGGTAAATAAATGGCGGGTTGGGGTGAGCGGTGGTTAAGGTGGTAGTGCTTTTTTTATGGGTTTTTACTTTTTATGGGGGGTAGTTTAAATACGGCTTCGTTTGGAGAGAAACGTTTGTTCGAGTGCAGTACATAATTTAGAAGTTTTTATTAGAAACGCGGTAATTTGAAAACATTACGTCGCGTAAAAATACACTCGTAATTTCAACCGAACTATAAACGACCAAAAATCGATACCCGCTGTCTTAACGGAAAAGCTTAGCATATAGCTAGAGCTGCTAATACAATACCCAGCGCATCAGCAAGTAGAAGAAGTCAACGCAAGGGCGCGAAATTTTCACCATCGCATTCACATATCCTCCTTAAATCCAACCCATACACAGCTCATTCAAACCAGCCGAAAAAGAAACTGCGCAGAAGCACGAAAAATCGCTTCGCACGCGAAATTCGTACGCACACCTGTTACGTTTGTAAATGTTTATCGGCCGCGAGACTCGGCTGACGAAAAAAAAATTGAGATGGCTTTCGCCGGGCGTCTAATCGAAGCGCGCGTGAGCCGATTTAGTCGAGTCAGGAGCGCGGCGCAATCGGTTGCATTTTTGCGCTCGCAAAATATTTTTGTTTTTCGAAAGCGAATGTGGGTAAACAGGATAAGTTTGGATTCGGGGCTTTTTTTCGCTTTTTGCGTTTTGGGGGGATTATTGATTGGGGTCTGGAGTTGCTAGGAATTTTTGTTTTTGGAAGGTTTTATGGAGAATGAGGAGGATTTGTTTAGTGATGTTGGAAATGTTGTAAATTACGGACTTGTTTCGTAGTTTTAATTTGAATTTATAATAGATATATTTATACAGTAGATAACTATCGAATAAATTAAATAATTTTTTTCATTTGATAAGTGAGAAAGGTAGAAACATGATGCATTAACAAAGCAATAACTTATATTGAGTTTGAGTATTTTAGTTAACATAATTTTAGAATTCTGTCGCAGTTAAGAAGTTTCTGACCCGTTCAAGCTGTTGCGCAAAAACTTTTATTAAATTATGAAAAAATAAAGGAAATACACTGAGCTTCATATAAAATAAAAAATCCGATAACAGTATTTTACACTGATAAAAAGAGTAGTTGAAAAGCTCAAAATTTAATTAAGATGATGATGCCGGAGCGCACTGTAAAATTTAACTCATTGTTGTCTGATTTATATGTGACAAAAATTTAAACTCAGTAATTGATATACGGTGCCGTAATTCAGCCTCTGATATGAAGTGTAATTACGACCGTTTCAGTACAAATTGCTTCTATTCAATCTAAAAGAAAGGAAAAAGTATTTCACCTACATGATCGCAGCTGCAATCCTTCTTATCTTTTAAAAATAGTTTTC
>JAPYZA010003522.1:0-14828 GCA_030522685.1 Eupelmus azureus | reverse complement strand
CCAAAGCCAGACGCTGAAAAATCAGCATCCACAGACGCATCGCTTTCCTAAAGACTCCGCGCCCGCAATCGAGTCCACGCACATATACGCGCTCGAGAAAATCCAGGACTCCGGCTCTTGAAGCATTGTATCGAGGTCGCGAAAACGCGGAACTCGCACGCGCGGCACGAAGACACACTTTTTCCCACTACAATGCGGCGTGCGGCGCGACTCTACACCCATTAACCACCGCCGCCGCCGCCGCCGCTGCGCTACGCTGACTCCCCTTTTGCATAATGGGGACCCGGGGAAGGCGTAATCGCAAGGATGCGCCGGGTAAGAAGGAAATTGAGCGCGCGGCAAATTATACATGCACGTGCGCGCGCGGAGCGGACGAAAAAAAAATTGACAGCGAAAACTTGTAGTTTAGCGTATTACGAAACACGATGATCTTGGCGAATGTTAATTTGAATGAGGTGGAGGCCTTTTTTGGGGATGACTCGTTTGTAGAAAGTTGTGGTTAAGTGAGTGAGACGGGCGTTATGTTTTGGTAATTAGTGTGGTTTATCAGATTGGTGGGAATATCTTGATATGAATCAGCATAAAAAGTTCCTGACTAGTGTACCAGTTTAACGTCATATTTAAATTTCAATAAATGTATTACAATAAAATAAATATCGATTTTTAATATATTAGAAAAATATTATTAATAGATTAAATAAATATAGCGAAACTCAAAATAATAAACAAACGAACAACTATTTAAAAACTAATATTTTTTTATAATTTGCATTACCTTTAAAATATCACCATGCCGTAACACAAATGCCTTTTAAAACACGTACAATGTTGGTAAATGTAGGTTTCTGGGCTCCGATGCAGCCGAATCCTCGATCAGGTGAATGTGTCGACGTAAAAGTCACAGATGATCAGCATCAATCTTGGGAGCTCACGACGTGCGAGTCTCTTCTTCCTTTCATGTGCCGTGCCAACGCCTGTCCGGCAGGTAAATTACACCTTCTCGATTTATTATGCTTGTAAAACATACTTCTTTGAATGGAAAAAAATATGTATTCCCCTAACGCCTCGTTTTCCCAGGCTCATTTCACTGCTCGAACGGCAAGTGCATCAACGCCGCTTTTAAATGCGACAAACAGGACGATTGCGGGGATTATTCGGACGAAATCGATTGTCCGGCTAACTGTCAATACTATATGGCCAGTAGCGGCGATGTAGTTGAGAGTCCAAATTATCCACACAAGTACATGCCGCTGAGTAACTGCAAATGGACACTGGAAGGTCCTCAGGGACACAATATTCTCTTGCAGGTATGATTAACCCAAATAGATCGTTCTACCAAACATACCTTATTTACCGAACAAAATAAAAGATTCAGAAGTAAAACCAACCACTCTTATCAACAGTTCCAAGAATTCGAAACGGAAAAGAGCTTCGACATAGTGCAGATCCTGGTCGGAGGCCGTACCGAAGAAAAGTCCGTGAACCTCGCGACGCTGTCTGGCAAGCAGGAGCTGGCCAACAAGCTCTACGTCTCGGCATCGAACTTCATGATCATCAAGTTTAGCACAGACGGTTCGGTAGAACGCAAGGGTTTCCGCGCCTCCTGGAAGACGGAACCGCAGACCTGTGGTGGCGTACTGAGGGCCACGCCCCAGGGACAGATGCTCACCTCGCCGGGTTATCCGCAAAATTATCCTGGCGGCTTGGAATGCCTCTACATCATTCAGGCACAACCCGGAAGGATTATGTCGCTTGAGGTGAGTGTTTGGTGGGATTCAATTCTGTGAAATACTTGAGAATTAAATGGATTGCGTTAATAGGGATGATGGACTGTGGGGATTGGGTAGGATATTGACCTTGGTTGAAAATTAACCAGAATCTGGCCGGATATGCTAAACTAAATGGCCTATTTGGCCAAATTCTGGTTAATTTTCTAATAAGGGATAACTGAAGTTTATTATAGTGTATCTTAATGTTTAAAGTGATTTGTAAGTTACTTTTCACATTATTAGACAAATTACTGAAGTCGTTTAGAATTTTCGTAATATATATCACGCATACTAAAATACTCCTACGTTAAAATATTGATGACAGAAATGATTGAAATCCTAAAAATAAAAACAGCATTCGTATCGACATGTTATTTCCATAACTAGTTCCTTACGTCTAAAAAATATGACATAATTCAAATTCATGTTTCTTTTTTTACAAATAGATCGAAGATTTGGATCTCGAATTAAACCGCGACTACATCTTGATAAGAGACGGCGACTCGCCCATGAGTCGACCGATAGCCCGATTGACAGGTGATTCTGATGACAACCCGAAGGTGATCATGTCCACCGGCAGCAACATCTATCTCTACTTCAAAACTAGCCTTGGCGACTCGAAGCGCGGATTTAGCATTCGCTACACTCAGGGCTGCAAGGCCACCATCATCGCCCGCAACGGTACCGTTCAATCACCTTCCTACGGTCTCAACGATTATCCGAATAACCAGGAATGTTTGTATCGAGTCAAGAATCCGAAGGGAGGACCGCTCTCACTTAAATTCGACAACTTTAACGTTCATAAGACTGATTTCGTACAAGTAAGATTACGTTTTTTTATAAGTATTTAATTGGCAAAAATATAAAAATTTTTAAAAAAATATCTATTATAAACTATTTTGCAATTTCAGGTTTACGATGGATCTAATACCAATGGATTGAGATTACACTCCGGCAGTGGGTTCACCTCGAACACTCGCCCAAAGATTACTCTGACTGCTGAAAGCGGAGAGATGTTAATAAGATTTGTTTCTGATGCTCTGCATAGTAGTTCTGGATGGCAAGCTTCCTTCTCAGCTGGTTAGTATTATTTTGTTTAATCTATTATAAAACAAATAATGAACCAGATCTAATCTACTCTTTTCTACTACTTCCAGATTGTCCGCCGTTGCAACCAGGTGAAGGAGCGATGGCTTCAAGCCGCGATACAGCCTTCGGTACAGTGGTCACTTTCTCGTGTCCACTTGGCCAGGAATTCGCTACCGGAAAGGCTAAAATCACAACCGAATGTCTGCCCAGTGGAAACTGGTCAATCACTTACATTCCCAAATGTCAAGAAGTTTACTGTGGCCCAGTACCACAGATCGACAATGGATTTTCCATTGGATCATCTAACGTTACCTACCGAGGAGTCGCCACTTACCAATGTTACGCCGGCTTCGCTTTTTCAACCGGAAGACCCACTGAGAAGATTTCGTGTTTGGCCGATGGCATGTGGGAAAAGAAACCTGCCTGTCTTGGTAATTATTTACTATAATTTTTTAATTTAAAACAGTATTATAAATTATGTTGAAGGAATGATGCTCATAATTCTGTTTAATTTTTTACAGCATCACAATGTCCTCCACTTCCCGAAGCACCGCACGCTAATCTTACCATCTTGAATGGTGGCGGAAGAAGCTACGGTACTATTGTAAGATTCGAATGTGAACCTGGTTATGTTAGGAGTGGCCACCCAGTAATTCTGTGTATGAGCAACGGAACTTGGTCTGATGATGTTCCAGTTTGTTCACGTAAGTTATCTAAAATTTAAAAGAATTAAATAAAATTTATTTAATTTGGTCCCTGAATCTAAATTTATTAATAATTTCAGGTGCAAAATGCCCGATTCTACCAACAATCAAGAATGGATTTGTCGTTGACTCTTCGAAGGATTACTACTTCGGTGACGAAGCAAGAGTTCAGTGTAACAGAGGGTATAAACTATCTGGGTCAAATATAATTGGCTGCGGTACCGCTCAGCGTTTTGAAAATGTGCCCACATGCGAAGGTATTTATATTATCTGCTTTTCCTATAGAATAACTGATTTCTCTGTATTTCAATGAATAATACTGAATGTTTTTATTGAATTTTTGCAGATATAAACGAGTGCGCCTCGAGCCAATGCGATCTGGCGTCGACGGAATGCATCAACACACCTGGTGCATTTACTTGCAAGTGTAAGTCAGGTTTTGCCTCGACAATGGAATGCAGGCCGATTGGAGATCTGGGCCTGATTAATGGCGGCATTCCTGATGAATCGATTACTGTATCCAGCTCCGAGAACGGATATACGAAATCGGTATGAACTTTTACTCAAGTAAATTCATTGATAAGCTTACTGATGCATTAAAATAGCACTAAACTTGTGAATGGATATTCGTTTTATTTTTATGCAAGATTTTAATTATTGTTATACTGATTTAAGAATTTATAAAAATAAAACATAATTTTAAAGTAATTTTTAATAAAAAATGTAGAAACATTAGATAGAACAAATTTCATTTTTAAATGTTTATTGCCTTATTCTAACAATTATATTAATTTTTAGGGCATCCGATTGAACAACGGTGATGGATGGTGTGGTAACAGCGTAGAGCCAGGCGCGAACTGGGTCATGATCGATATGAAAGCACCAACCATAATTCGAGGCTTCAGAACTCAAGTTGTAGCTCGTGCCGATGGAAATATCGCGTTCACTACGGCCGTGCGAATCCAGTACACCGATAACATGACCGACGTTTTCAAAGATTATACCAATCCAGACGGCACGCCCGTAGAATTCCGCATACTGGAAGCAACCCTCTCTGTATTGAATCTTCCAGTGCCTATCGAGACGAGATTCATAAGATTCCGCATCCAAGATTACGTAGGCGCGCCTTGCATGAAACTGGAAATTATGGGCTGTACTCGTCTAGAGTGTACTGATATTAACGAGTGCGCCATGGGTAACGGTGGCTGTCATCAGAAATGTATCAACAATCCCGGCAGCTTCACGTGCTCTTGCAACACCGGCTATGAACTCTACAAAGGCAATGGCACCGCCGGTTTCCCAATTTCTAAATCTGAAACAGGAGAAAGAGACGGTGACTTATACCAAAGGAATAAGACTTGCGTTCCCGTGATGTGTCCTGTTCTTCCTGCACCTGAGAATGGAAAGATCTTATCAACGAAGGTAAAAATTTTTATATTTTTATTCACTTATTTGAACTTATTTATTTATTTTCATGATTTCAATTAAATGATTTATTATTTTTTAAGGCTCAATATCACTTTGGTGACCTTGTAAAATTCCAATGTGATTTTGGATACGTACTTGCTGGATCTTCTGCTGTTCTGTGCACATCTACTGGAGCCTGGAATGGTACAACACCAGAATGTCAATGTAAGTTTAATAATTTATTGATTATTTTCTATTTTTCTTTAATAAAATTTGAAAAAATGTCAAATTTACTAATTGATTATATTGTTTTCAGATGCCAAATGTGTATCTCTACCAGACGATAAAAACGAAGGACTTTCAGTAATTCGTAGTGATGAAACTAGCGTGCTGGTTCCATTCAAACAAAATGTGACACTTAAATGTACCAACAACGGACGTTCTCTTCGTAATACAGCGACCTCCGATTTCCGACAGTGTGTATACGATCCGAAACCTGGCTACCCTGATTACTGGCTATCTGGAATGCAACCAGCTTGTCCACGTGCTGATTGTGGAAAACCGTTACCAACTCCTGGTGCTGAATATGGACAATATATGGATACTAAATATCAATCTTCATTCTTCTTCGGTTGCCAAGATACTTTCAAATTAGCTGGTCAGACTAACCGACACGACAACGTAGTTCGTTGCCAAGCTAATGGAGTGTGGGATTTCGGAAACCTACGCTGCGAAGGTCCAGTTTGTGAAGATCCAGGCAGACCCGCGGACGGTTACCAAATCGCTAGGAGCTACGAGCAAGGTTCTGAAGTTCAATTTGGATGTTCTAGACCAGGCTACATTTTGATTAATCCAAGACCGATTGTGTGTAATCGCGAACCAGAATGTAAAGTTGTAAAACCTTTAGGCTTGGCTTCAGGAAGAATTCCAGATTCTGCTATCAACGCAACTTCGGAGAGACCTAATTATGAAGCTAAAAATGTAAGACTGAACTCTGTTACCGGTTGGTGTGGAAAGCAAGAAGCGTTCACTTATGTTAGTGTAGACATGGGTCGTGTATACAGAATCAAGGCTATTTTAGTTAAAGGAGTCGTAACTAATGACATTGTAGGAAGACCAACAGAAATTCGCTTCTTCTACAAGCAGTCAGAGAGTGAAAATTATGTTGTCTATTTCCCGAACTTTAATCTTACCATGCGTGATCCTGGAAATTATGGAGAATTGGCTATGATTACTTTGCCCAAATATGTTCAAGCACGATTTGTTATTCTTGGAATCGTTAGTTACATGGATAATGCTTGCTTGAAATTTGAGTTAATGGGTTGCGATGAACCAACAGCCGAGCCTCTTCTTGGTTACGATTATGGATTCTCACCTTGTGTCGACAACGAACCGCCAGTTTTCCAAAACTGCCCACAACAACCTATTATGGTACAAAAGGGATCAGATGGTGGTTTACTTCCAGTAAATTTCACCGAACCAACAGCAATTGATAACAGCGGAAGTATTGCCAGACTTGAAGTAAAACCGCAAAGCTTCAAAACACCGATCAGAATTTTCGAAGATACCGTTGTTAAATACATTGCCTACGATTATGATGGAAATGTGGCTATTTGTGAAATTAACATTACTGTACCAGGTAATTTATTTTTATTTATTATTTTTATTATTTGTAATTATCATTATATTTTTAGTGTAAAATATTTTAAAATTAAATTGTTTTAAACATACTTTATTGGCAAATATTAATTAAAATAATAAAATAAAGTAAATAATTTCTTCTAATATTTACAGATGTAACTCCTCCCAAGCTAAGCTGCCCACAAAGTTACGTCATAGAACTTGTCGACAAACAGGACAGCTATTCTGTAAACTTCAATGAAACAAGGCGAAGGATTAATACTACTGACGCTTCTGGACCAGTGAAAATAACTTTCATTCCCGAACGAGCCGTCATACCCATTGGTGGATTTGAAAACGTTACGGTCTATGCTACTGATTCAAGTGGAAATAGAGCCTATTGCCATTTCCAAGTTTCGGTTCAAGCTACACCTTGTGTGGATTGGGAATTAAAAACCCCAGCCAATGGCGGACTTAAATGTTTACACAATGATAAGGGACAACAATGTATAGCTACTTGTAAAGATGGATACAGATTTACTGATGGTGCACCGGTCAAAACTTTCACTTGTGATGTACAGAGACATTGGACTCCAGCATCTGTTGTACCAGACTGTGTTTCAGAAAGTAAGAATTTATTCAACAATAAAATTTTCTATTCATTCTATAAAAATATTTTTATTAATATAAATTTTTATTATAATAGATACTCAACAAGCTGACTATCATGTAATTGCATCGGTCACATACCGAGCAAATGGAGCAGTGTCTCGACCGTGTTTACCGCAGTACCAAGATCTGATGTCTCAGTATTACTTGAATCTCAATAACATTTTGACCCAACGGTGCTCCGCGGTGAATGTTAACATGAACGTTTCATTCGTAAGATCCATACCAACTCTTTTGGAAGAAAATGTTTTAAAGGTCAGTACATTTATAAAGCCCCAATATAATTTTTTTATGTAAATTTAGCTTGAAAATATATTTTTAATATAATTTATTTATTTTATAGATGGATTTCGTATTGTCTATCGTACCTGCAATTAGACAACCTCAATTGTACGATCTTTGCGGTTCGACTCTGAACTTGATATTTGATCTATCAGTACCATATGCCAGTGCAGTAATTGAACCTTTATTGAACGTCTCGGCTATCGGCAACCAATGTCCACCTCTGCGAGCTCTGAAGTCCTCAATTTCACGTGGATTCACTTGTAGTATTGGTGAAGTTTTAAATATGGATACCAATGACGTACCACGATGCTGTAAGTTTATTATAAAATTAAACTAGATATATAAACACTTAATATTATTTTTTAATTTTTTATGTTTAAAATCTTTAATACAATTTAAAATTTTTTTAATATTTCAGTACATTGCCCAGCTGGAACTTTCGCTGGAGAAAAACAAAAACAATGTACATCGTGTCCAAAAGGCTTCTACCAAAACAGTGATCGTCAAGGCTCCTGTCTCCGTTGTCCATTTGGTACATATACAAAAGAAGAAGGCTCAAAGAGCATCGACGACTGCATACCTGTGTGTGGCTACGGTACATACTCACCCACCGGTCTTGTACCTTGCCTTGAGTGCCCACGAAATAGCTACAGTGGTGAACCACCAATCGGTGGTTTCAAGGATTGTCAGACCTGTCCAGCCGGAACATTTACTTATCAACCTGCGGCTCCGGGCAAAGATAGATGCCAAGCCAAATGTTCACCTGGCATGTACTCCGATACTGGACTGGCCCCTTGCGCCCAATGTCCCAAGGACTTCTTCCAACCCCAACATGGTGCCACTACATGCATTGAGTGCCCTACCAACATGTACACGGACAAACCAGGTGCCGTCGGCCGCGAAGAATGCAAGCCTGTTCAATGCACCGAAAATGTTTGTCAGCATGGTGGTCTATGCGTTCCAATGGGTCATGGAGTTCAGTGCTTCTGTCCTGCCGGATTCTCCGGAAGACGCTGCGAGATCGATATTGATGAGTGTTCTTCTCAACCGTGTTACAATGGTGCCACTTGCATTGACTTGCCGCAAGGTTACAGATGTCAGTGTCCCAATGGTTATTCAGGCATTAACTGTCAAGAAGAGAAATCGGATTGTAAGAATGATACCTGTCCAGAAAGAGCCATGTGCAAGGACGAACCTGGATTTAACAACTACACGTGCCTTTGCAGATCCGGTTATACTGGAGTTGATTGCGACATTACGGTAAATATACATTTTTTCCTGTAGTATTTTTTTTTTCATTTTAGCATTTTTTATAATTAATTTTGAAAATAATGTGTTAAAATTAGTTTCAAAAATAATTAATATAATATATAATATAAATAAATTATATTTAACGATAACAACTAAATTATTACTTGAAATCATCTTACAGATTAATCCTTGCACTACAAGTGGCAACCCGTGCAACAACGGAGCTTCTTGTGTAGCCTTACAACAGGGGCGCTACAAGTGTGAATGTCTGGCGGGTTGGGAAGGTCAGAGCTGTGAAATTAACACAGATGATTGTGCTGAACGTCCTTGCCTTCTGGGTGCTAACTGTACCGATTTAATTGACGACTTTAACTGTGACTGTCCACCTGGCTTTACTGGAAAACGCTGTCACGAAAAGATTGACCTTTGCTCTGGCAATCCTTGCTTAAATGGTATTTAAATAAAATGATTCTTTGTTTTTAATTAAAACTTAGGTTAATTATGAAAACGTAAGAAAATTAAAATCAAATTTTAATTGAATAAATTTTAATTTATTTTACGATTTATAAATAATAATTACAATTTATAATTACAATTTATAATTATTAAATTATTCAATTTAGGTATCTGCGTGGACAAACTCTTTAGCCATGAGTGCATTTGCCATCCAGGCTGGACCGGTCCTGCCTGTGAGATCAATATCAACGAGTGTGCCAATAAACCTTGCCGTAACAACGGTCAATGTACCGACCAGATCAACGACTACACGTGCACATGCGAACCCGGTTACACCGGCAAACAGTGTCAGCACACGATTGACGATTGCGCTTCCGACCCATGCGTCAACGGTGGCACCTGCATCGACCAACTTGAAGGTTTCACATGTAAATGTCGGCCAGGCTTCGTTGGCTTACAGTGTGAAGCCGAAATTGACGAGTGCCTCAGCGATCCATGTAGCCCAGTGGGTACCGAACGCTGTGTGGATCTTGATAACCAATACGTGTGCCACTGCAGAGAAGGTTTTACCGGATCGACGTGCGAAACGAACATCGACGATTGTATGTCTGGTCCTTGTCTCAACGGCGCTACTTGTAGAGATGAAATTGGAGGTTTCAAATGCATGTGCAGAGAAGGATGGACCGGAACTAGATGTGAGAATGACGTAGGAACATGTCAAAACAAACCTTGTCAAAACGATGCCAACTGTGTTGACTTATTCCAGGACTTCTTCTGTGTGTAAGTAAACTTTTACTTTTAAATATATATTTTAATAAATAACGTACTCTAAAAGATTTTGTAACAAAATAAACTATTAAATCGTCTATTTTTTTTTTTAAATCCGAAGTATTCTCACTCACGAAAATATTCCATTAAGTAAAAAAGAAATAAAAAAAATATTATAGTGCTAAAGAAAAATATTCAGTATTATCTAGAAATCAACATTTTACATAAAAAGAAATTTAATTTTATAAATAATTTTAGATGCCCATCTGGTACTGACGGTAAGCGGTGCGAGACAGCACCTGAGCGATGCATTGGTAACCCATGCATGCACAATGGACGTTGCCAAGACTTCGGCTCAGGACTTAACTGTACTTGCCCTGACGATTACACTGGCATCGGTTGCCAATATGAATACGACGCTTGCCAAGCTGGCGCTTGTAAGAACGGTGCCACTTGCATTGATAATGGTGCTGGATTTACATGTGTTTGCCCGCATGGATACACGGGTAAGACATGCGAGGAAGATATCGTCGATTGCAAAGAAAATTCCTGCCCACCTTCGGCTACTTGCATCGATCTGACTGGCAAATTCTTCTGTCAGTGTCCATTTAATTTGACCGGTGACGACTGTCGCAAATGTAAGTTTCAAAATAATGTTTAACTGATATAATAGATTAAAGTTAATTATTTTTGTATATGTAATTCATTTATTTATTTTATTTAACAGCCATCCAAGTCGACTATGATCTCTACTTTAGTGATCCAACGCGTAGCAGTGCTATGCAAGTAATTCCATTCTTTACTGGAGCCAAGAAAAGCCTAACGGTCGCTATGTGGGTGCAATTCACTCAACGTGACGAGGCTGGAATCTTCTTTACTCTTTATGCAGTTAGCTCTCCACATGTACCTACGAACCGCAGACCGATGATGCAAGCTCATAGTAATGGAGTTCAAGTGTCCATCTTCCACGATCTACAGGACGTTTACTTACCATTTAGAGAATATGCTACAATTAATGATGGACAATGGCATCATATTGCTGTTATTTGGAACGGCGAAAATGGCGGTGAATTGACTCTCATCACGGAAGGTTTGATCGCCAGTAAAACCGAAGGATATGGTAGTGGAAGAACTCTACCATCGTATGCCTGGGCAGTCCTCGGCAAGCCGCGTAGCGAGGTTGGCAAGGGCTATACAGAATCTGGCTTCCAGGGTCACCTGACCAAGATCCAAGTATGGGAACGGGCACTTCACGTTACCAACGAGATCCAGAAGCAAGTACGTGACTGTCGCACTGAACCTGTACTTTACCAAGGTCTGGTACTCACCTGGGCCGGGTATGATGAAACAATTGGTGGAGTCGAACGAATCGCCCCGTCGCATTGTGGTCAGCGCATCTGTCCACCCGGCTACGGCGGCAACAAATGCCAGCAGCTCGAGTCTGACAAGATTCCACCCAAGGTTGAACATTGTCCTGGAGACCTCTGGGTCATTGCCAAGAATGGTTCTTCTATTGTTACCTGGGATGAACCTAAGTTCAGCGATAACGTCGGAGTCGTCAGAGTTCAGGAGAAGAGTGGACATCGATCTGGTCAAACACTTTTATGGGGATCTTATGACATCAGCTACGTGGCTTATGATCAGGCTGGCAACTCAGCTAGCTGCAGCTTTAAGGTTTATGTTCTTTGTAAGTATCGAATTCTGGATTTTGAATCTCCTAATATTAATAACGATTACTATTTCTTTATTTCGTGTCTAAATGGAAATACTAAGTTGGTTTCAATACTTTTAATTTTCAGATGATTTCTGTCCGGAATTACCTGATCCGATCGGAGGAACACAACAATGCAAAGATTGGGGCTCTGGTGGTCAATTCAAAGTTTGTGAAATTTCTTGCAATTCTGGACTACGATTCGCGCAGGAAGTACCTAAATTCTACACATGTGGAGCTGAAGGTTTCTGGCGTCCAACCAGCAATCCTGGACTTCCACTTATCTACCCCGCTTGCACAAGTAAGAATGAAAACATTTTTTATTTTTTACAATATTTAAGATAAGTATAAATATTACTAATATTTGTGTGGTATTTAGGCGCTTCACCAGCACAACGTGTATTCAAAATCAAAATGAACTTCCCAACGTCCGTACTTTGTAATGAAGCTGGCCAAGAAGTTCTGAAGCAGAAGGTCAGACACGCTGTTAATTCTTTGAACAGGGACTGGAACTTCTGCTCCAATTCATTCGAAGGTATATTTTTTAATCAAAACATGATATTTTATTATTTATAAGTTGATGTTACAACATTGGTTTTTAATATCTTCTATTATTTTCAGGAACTCGAGAGTGCAGAGACTTAAACATCAATGTTCAGTGCGACCATCGCACACGTAGTGCTAGGCAAGCGACTGAAGAAGATGCTGGAACTTACACGATCGCCGTAGACGTTCTTACAGAACCGTAAGTATTTTCATTGCTTTTTATTAAATTAAAATGTAAATTTTTATAAAATACAATAATAGAGACATTTGCTATTATATAATGTATTTTTTAAATAAAATATTTATACATATGTAAAAAAATGTATAAAAGCCGTTTAAAAAACTGAAAAATTTCTTGCACCATAGAACGAGACAAGCGCGCCAAGGCAGCGATACGTACGAAATGGAAATTTCCTTCCCAGCAATAAAGTAAGAATTAGTTCTTGCGCGCCAGAACTTATGGGGTTTTTTTATAATTTACAGATACTTAACTGTCACTAATAGGGAATTGCATCATAGTATCCCGAACTGGGAGCAGTCACGCCTTACAAAATAATATATATCCATAGGCATAATAATGTACTCAACATTGTAACAAACAGACAAACTCATTTCATCAAGACGTCATCGTATCATCATATAATTTATTAATCATATTCGCATTGGCATGGTGCATGTGCTTCATGACACATATACACGTTTAACAATTACAGTATTAGCATATAGATAATTTAGTGCCTATTTAGAGCTAAGCTTATAGTAATGTAGTTGTTAAGTCAGGTAGCAAGTGGATTATTGATGGACTTACAAGCCATAAGATTTTACCAATTTTATTACTGATGAACAAGTAAACCTGCAGGACAACATAATGGTGCTACACGTATAAGCTACAGCTACATATTCACTAATAATTATTCAATTTTTATAATATTTTAATTATTAACACAGACCAATCGGTACGCCTGTAAATATCCGCGTGTAAATTGGATGAAAAAAGAAGTTAATTTAAAATTATACCATTTCATTTTTATTAAACCTAACGTGTAATTTTTCTTTGTGTTTAGCGACCCAATTCTGAACTCAAACTCGAACGAAAGAGCCAGCGTTCAGTCGTTACTCGAGAAACTGATTCTCGAAGAAGACCAGTTCGACGTTCACGACATCCTACCGAACACCGTTCCTGACCCAGCCTCTCTAGTCTTGGAATCTGATTACGCTTGTCCAGTTGGACAGGTCGTGATGGCTCCCGATTGTGGTAAGTTTCAACAACGCTCTATCTCCCACCTCAACCAATCCACTCAAGGCACTAAAAAAATTTAATTGTCACCTTTATTTATCTCTAACAGTACCATGCGCCGTGGGCAGCTACTACGACACGAGGACGAAGAAGTGCGAGTCCTGCCCGGTCGGCACCTATCAGAGCGAGTCTGGCCAACTCAAGTGCAGCCAGTGTCCCGTAATAGCCGGACGACCATCCGTGACGATCGGACCTGGTGCCCGTAGCGCGGCTGACTGCAAGGAGCGCTGCCCAGCCGGCAAATATTACGACGACGCCGCCGGCCTGTGTCGCAGCTGCGGCCACGGCTTCTACCAGCCAGAGGAGGGTAGCTTCTCGTGTCTCCTCTGCGGCCTTGGCAAGACGACGCGCACGGCCGAGGCAGTGTCCAGGGAGGAGTGCCGCGACGAGTGCGGCTCAGGCCAGCAGCTAGCCGTCGAGGGCAAATGTGAGCCTTGCCCGAGAGGCACCTACAGAACGCAAGGAGTCCAGGCGGCCTGCCAAGCCTGCCCGCTCGGCAGGACGACACCGAACCTGGGATCGGCTGCGGTCGAGGAGTGCTCGCTGCCGGTCTGCGAGCCCGGATCGCATCTGAACGGCACGCTTAACGAGTGCATCGAATGCAAGAAGGGCACGTACCAGCCCGAGGCGCAGCAGACATCATGCATACCCTGCCCGCCAAATACTAGTACCAAAGGACCATCTGCTGTAAGTAGCCAACTTTCAATCAATACTTTTACCTTGTTGTCAGAAGATTAAAAATACACAGGCCATTAACCGAATTGTTTATTGCAATTACAGACCAGTAAATCAGAGTGTACGAATCCTTGCGAGGTGAACGGCGAGGAGATGCACTGCGACGCGAACGCCTACTGTCTCCTCATACCAGAGACCAGTGACTTCAAGTGCGAGTGCAAGCCTGGTTACAACGGCACCGGCCACGAGTGCGTTGACGTCTGCCTTGGCTACTGCGATAACGAGGGTGTCTGCCTGAAAGATTCGAGAGGACAGCCCTCGTGTCGATGCAGCGGCAGCTTCACCGGCAAACACTGCACGGAGAAGTCTGCCTTCTTCTATATCACCGGTGGCATTGCCAGCGGAGTCGTACTTATCATCATCGTCGTCCTGCTCGTCTGGATGATCTGCGCAAGGTTGGTTATATTTTGAGAATTTTAGCATTTTTATATGATATTGTAGAGATATTAAATAACGAGCCTCTAATTTTTGCGTAAAATAAAGTACCGTTTAATGTTTCTTATTTTGAATGTATAACGATC
>JAPYZA010003520.1:2227-19316 GCA_030522685.1 Eupelmus azureus | reverse complement strand
CGAAATGAAAAAAAAACGAGAGAGAGAAAGGCTCTCGCTCACAATGCGCGCGCGCGCGGGCTGACACAATCGTTTGGGAAATTGAAATCCTTATCCAGACGGGTATTTAAAAAGCTCGCGAATGTATTCTTACGTAGGAGAGGGAGAGTCGCGCGGGTTCTCATTTGAAATTCGCGGGTGAGCGAGGAAGTTGAAGACGGAGGAAGTAGGCTGGGGTGCAGAATAAAGGGTGGCCACCGAGAGAATGTATATATATATATATATTTATATATGAAAAAAAGGGGATGCAGGCTCGATTGTTTCGACAGGAGGGTTTGTTCATCTTTGCGAGAATATCTTGACACGTGCGAACAAGATATTTTTTGGGCTTGTTCGACAATGGCTTTAAATTTTTCATTTGGTTTCTCTGTAAATTTTAAACAGTGCAAAATGCTCCACATAGTGGAATTCCCACTAACGAATAGTAAATATTCACGATTATTTAGTGAATATTCATGATAAAATGTGAATTTTTTACTATTTGTTAGTGGGAGTTCCACTATGTGGAGCATTTTGCACTATTTAAAATTTACAGAGTTGTTTATTTATTTTATTGCATGCGGGAGAGTGAACAATGGGCGATGAATTCGGGATGTGCGTACAACGAAGGTTGATCGAGGGTTTTTTCCATATCGAAAGTCATCACTTTGCGCATTGCTCGATTTAGTTTGTACATTGCTTGATTTAGATAGTAACAACTTCTGTCGAAATATTTGTAATGATTTTTTTTTTAATTGTAAGGTCAAATACTGACAAAGAATGATAATAATTTGAATGGCCGCACGACATTTGTTTATTGTAGGTTAAAAGAATTATGCAAGAATGGTATACATTGTAAATGTTTATAATTTTGTTTTTCATAATTGAGGTTGTTTATTTTGAATAGCCGGAAAAACGAGTGGGTAATGTGAATCAACAAAATAAAAACTTTATTATTAACGAGTATTAATTATTTACAATTATAAATCCATTTATGTGCGTACTTTAATGATAAATTCGTCATCATAAACTTAAATTGATTTTAATTATCAATAATTTTTGCATTTGATTTGGATATGCATATATTCATTCAAGAATTTTTCGGAAACAATGTAAATGTAAAAAAATATCATAATGTATAATTTTTTGTAATAACTAGATTATACTAAACTAAAAAAATAAAAGAATTCATCTTCTTAGCCAATCAGACAATGAATAAACTCTCAATAATAATAAAATACACATTAATGGTTTTCAATTTTTGTAACACTTATTATAATGGTGAAAATTCTTATCAAAGATTAGAAGCAAAAGTATCTACACTAACCCACGTAACTTAAGTTTCCATCGATGAATCCCATCGAAAATTTTTTTATAACTAACCCACATCCAGCTCACAGCACAACCATCCTTCCAAATCCTCTCAATTACCCTCACACCAACAATAATCACACGTCAAACTCCACCCCCGCAAAAAAAACCAATAAATCCAACCCCCGATCCCTCAAAAATCCGCTCCATCAAACCATCCCCAGCATCCCATCCAAAGGTCATCAATCGGATCGCATCTACTCACCCGGTCCTCTCACTCCATCAGCTCCCTCTGAAGAGGCGGCAAAACACTCGAGAGTCGCACCTGTGCGCCGGCGTAAATTACCTCCCTGGCTGCACGGGCGCATATCCGCCAGGAGCCCACTCCGTCAAGCTGCTGGCGCTGCCGCTGGCGCCAAAATTCAAAACCGAAATTCCGTGCATTGTCCGCGTGTCAGCGGCACACGAAACGTCCCCCGGACTAAATAATCACCGGGGGCTGGCTGCGTGACGCCGCGCGCGGCGATGAACGAGAGGAAAATAATGGCTGCATGTGCAGCGAGGACTCGATACGCGCGCACACAGCCACACGCGGAGAGCCGGCGAGCTGACAATGGAGCAGACGACTTTTTGACGAATGACGAGGCTTTGTTTGGCCCCTGCGTTTTTTTGCCGCTCTGCTCTTGTCGGCCGTTGTGCGAGCGGATGATCGTTTGTCTCGCATCGCGATTTTCGATGATTGAATTTCCAGGCTGCCCGTGACACTCGGCGCCCGTTCTCCAGAATCTCGCGGAAAATCGAGCTGCTCCTTTCCCAGCTGGTCGCCGAGTGGTGAATCATCGCTGGGATAACACAGGTGTGTCTTCTCGCATTACTCAGCTCCGTCGACACAACGCCCGCAACACTCGGGTATCACCGGTGTCACACACAAAAAAAAAGATGATGCACTAAATACAACCCCCAAACCATAACCCCAGAACTCTCACCCACAGATCCGCTTCGAATCCACACTGAACTGATCGTCAAACGGCGAGAACGAAAAGACGACGCGCACTTGGAACGAAAGCAAAACACTGAAAAACAGACGATATGTACATAAACATGAAAAAAATCACGTAGGCCGCGCGCGCGAAAAAAAGCCGGTATCGACGGGTGCGAAGAGGCGCGCGGAGCGACCAGAGCCGGCGCTAGCACGCGACGCGCACCGCACGGAAACTGAGCGCGCGTGTTGCAGCGGCTCTCTCCGCTGCTAGCTGTCCCCTCCACTCGGCCGAGCTCCGCGCGAGCGCGATATAAACCGAGCGCATGCGGCCGCGTGCGGGTGGATGTATTGCGCGCACGCGGCTGTCTTCTGGAGGGGGAGGTGGTTGAGGGATGGATTTTTAAGGGGGGATGTTGCGCTGGATTGGTTGGGGAGTCGGTAAGGTGCGATGATCGGGGATCGAGGTGGGTGATTAGGGAGAGATGGTTTTGAGCTTTGGGATCGATTGGGAGGATGGGAATGGTGTTTTTTTTTTTAGAGTTGGTGTGATTATTTTGTAAGTTGTTTGACTGACGTGGCATTGTGATTTTAGTGGTGAAAAATAATTGAAATTAATTTTGGGAATCAGTGCATTTTTCTTATTTTGCAATTCGAATATAGAAAATTTGATGCTCTAAAATATCGTAATATCATTCGTAATACATACTTACCAGACTTTATAGTAATGAATTATTTAAAATTTTTAACGTTTCATTTTTTAAAAGAATTAATTGTTAATTATGTAAATGGTAATAAATTTTAGGTTCAATGATTAATATATATTCTTAACTTTGAAAATAAGATATTTTTATAAATATCATAAAAAAAAAAGAAATAAAAACATTTCTTGTATTTTAATTAAAACTGGTGAGCTATATAATTTAATAACAAACTTAAATAAAATCCTACTATATATAAATTTACATTACTCGTTACAAGTAGCACACCAATATACACGTAATAAAATCATTAAAAATCTACAAAACCACTGGAAAAACCATCATCATCCTTAACCCACATTCCGCAATGATAAAAAAACTGTATTCCTCTAACGGACCTCGTCGCACTAACCCAGACACCCACACCCTCTAGACGTAGTCGCAGTTCCCGCTATGAAAAGCAATCGGCTGCACCAAAGAAGAAAAAGAGAGAGGAAGTCGCGTCAGCATTGTTATGGGCAGCCCCTTTCGGAGCATCACCGCGATATCATCATGCCGCCACTGCTGCTGATTCATTTCACGCGCGCGGGAAGGGGGAGGGGATCATCATTGTTCCGCGGCGCACGGTTGCCGGACCTGCGTCTCGCTGGAGCTGCTTTTCTAGACGCCGGTGAGGGGGCGGCCTTGCTGATTTTCGTTTTTTTTTAAGATTAGAAGCGTTTTGAGTTGTTCCATTTTTTCCCTTATTAATCTTTTCATCTATTGAAAAGGTATTGTTTCGTGTATGTTAAAAGCTTTGCATGATTAGAACGTATTGAAACGTCGTATTTCCAAAGCTCCACACTGTTTTACAGATTATGCATTCTAAGAGGCGATCAACTATGTTAGGTTTACTGGTACTCCACAAGCCTCGATATAGCCTGCGCAGCGATAACCCTGTCCTGCGCTTCAATAGCCATGAGGGGAGAATTACATTGTACCCCGAGCTACCGCAAACAAATCGACATCGTAGAATTTTGCCGCGAACATTTCTGTACCTGAAAAAATATACTTACATATCTATAATGTTTATTTGACGTTCGGCCTGATCCTCTTTATCCACTTGTGGTTTTCATCGTTATCCTGATCCTCAGGTTCACCGCCGCGCCGTTGTCATCTACCATGAAAATACAGGTCAGTACAATGGGGCCCCCAAACCTGACAATTACCTTACCCTTCTCAAAATCGTAAAATAGATCTTTGCTTAATGGTGGTTCAGAAACAATCAACGTATCAGGTCCTTTAATTTATTAACTTTGAGAATTCCTGTTTTTAATAGAAAAGTTTCTGGTATCAATCACAAATTGAATACAAGTTAGTTCAGGTTTTTAAAGCTACATCAACTCAGACCAAAAAATGTTTAATCGCAGTTAAAAACAGTTTCATACTAGATAAGAAATGGCCACATTGACTGGCCATTCGTTAATCTCATAGCCATTTTGCGCTATTAGAATTCCCACCAGGATCGCTGCAAGAGTTTCAAAGACTAAATCTTCAGCAACGAAGTATAATAGCATATAAATAAGAATACGTTATTTCTCGCACGTGTCACTCTCCTTGAAAGCTGACCGCCTCCTCAAGCTCGGAAAACGCCTCGCGCCTTTTATACACGATATAACGTCGTACAAAGTATATACGAAGAAAGCGGCGTCCCGTTCTTCGCCCACCCCCTCCCCTCGGAGAAATTACTTTTTCTTTCAGAACGACGCGAGCGCGCGGGTTTTCGCCTCATCAAACGGGAAGTGATATTCAAAGGACAAAGGATAAAGCCTTATCGGTGCACTACTACCACAGGGGAGGAGGGTGGGGGGGGGGTGTTCGAGGCGGGCTGAAGCTTTGAAAAGAAAGCGGGAGGGAGGCGCGCCCGCGTGGCGTTGAAAGGAAGAAAAAAATTTTTTCCTCTCGCCTTTTTGTCAAATGGAGCGCGTGTAGAGCGAGAGAGAGAGAGAGAGAGAGGGAGAGAGAAGAGAGATCTGTTTGCTCGAAACCCCGCTCACACGCGCGGGAAATGGAAGGAATCCGTTTTGCTCTTCGCTCTTCCTTGGCGGGTTATTGATTTCGCGAATGACTGCGAGGACGTCTTTTGAAGTCGCGGAAGTCCAGCTGAAGTTTGGAGACTTATTTTACATGGCCCAGAGTCCTTGGTTTTTCAATAAGAGTGACTGGTGAGAATTGATTTAAAAAGGATTTAAGAGTGCGAAAGTTGGTTGCTAAGTTATTTTTCGCGGCTTACATTTTACCAGTCGAAAATCGGATAATTGATACAAAAGATAAGATAAACACGTCATCATAAAGCTTAGTTATTTTAATTGCTTCATTATTGGATTCTGGTGTATCTGTCGTATGTTATATCTAAGGCTTCCGTCGTAACTAGAAAATATATTTATCGTGATTTTGTTAAATTATTAAAGATATATTCAGACGCACAGCCAAATTAAATCTAGATTAATAAAAGCAATAGCAATTATTTATTTAGATTACATTGGACTTACTCGAATAGCCTGGGATGTGATAGCCCGAAAATGCACTTATTTATTTAACCTCGGTGCGACATTACTAACTTTTCAGTAACTCTATGAATTTTTTATAAAAAAGGACCATCAAGCCAAAAAGAACTTATTCAGTTATCTCATAGACATAAGCATCGTTTTCTTTCTGTCACCAGAACAGTCTTTATAAATAAGAAAGAAGGGCCCTTACAAACTTACTTATAAATCGTACCAAAACCACGAAAAGATTATCTAAATCAAAACAAACCAAACAATCGGTGCCCGAAAACCCAACAGCGTCGATTATCTCTCGCTGTCTGGACCGGTTCCGCTAATCTAAAAAAAAAAAAAATATGCACAAGCGCGCATCTCGCAAGTTTGAGACGGCGAAGGCACGCGCCGTCGACCGGAAGCGATTATTAAAGCGGGGGCCATTGTTGTCCGACGTCGAAACGGAACGCGATTCGTGGAAGAGCCGCGGAGACGACGGAGAGCGAGGACGGAAGTCGGCCTAATTGGATTCGCCGTCGCGCGGGGGCGCAATTATTTTTGTATTGATAATGATTTCCTACTTTCCTTTCCCCCCTCCCCCCTCCCGCGAACTCGTCGCTGCGGGTGTTTCTTTTGTGATCTTTTTTAGCGCGCTCAGACGGTCCGATGGGTCACTCGCTGCGCGAACTGTTAAAGGATTTAGGATCGGAGCGTTTGTGTATGGAGATAGCTTGTGAATATGTTTTATATTATTTTTTTTTTTCGAAGCTAGAGAAGAGTTTCAAAGTTGAGTTTCAAAGGTTTTTTATTAGTAACTAAATTAGAGATTTGTTACGCGGCCGGAGGTGAATTTCGTTATAGTTAGCATTCATAAAATTAGAAAATAAATAAAAAATAATTGAAGTATTTTTTTACACCGATCAAAAATAAATTTATTCTACTAAAAATCAAAAGTGTACTTTTGTATATGAGATAGTAATACGTATTTTCATGGTTATGAACAAATTTCAAATGTTAGCAGTAAACAAAATCAGAACTATCAGATCCGAGGCTACCAGAAGTCGATTTATTCTGGCAACAATGTTCAGCTATAGATATTTTTTAAAGCCATACATTTAGCATAGTTGATTTTGACTTTAAATTGGTAAAAATACTGGTGAAAGAAAATGAATGTCTTATATCTTCGTTTTTATAGTATTCTTAATCACTCAATCACAGCTGAATCAAAGTATTCATTAAAATCGCGAGCTTCTTTGAGCTTTCAGTGAAAAAAATCACGCAGATCATCAGCCACAAAAGCTCCAATGGTTAAATAAAAGCCTCGAAGCTCCATCCGAACATAACAACCTCGGCGCGACTACAAAAACCAAGACCTAGAAATCCGTGGAATAATGGCCGAAAAAAAAGTAGAGCCGTAGCGAAAGAGAAAGACATTAGAAGCGAAAGAGAAAGAGAGAGAAACAGAGAGCGCGCGGGCGCGGCAAGGTAGAGAGCCGGGCGCGCGTTCTCGCTATACACATTAAAATAAATAGCGTTTCATTATAACTTTTGTGCGCGCGTTACACTGTCCGGCTGACAATGCCTGAAACAAAGCGGCCCGTCCATTGTTGTGCGAAATAAAAGAGCGCACACGCGCGCACGCTCAGCCCTCTCGACTCGCGAGGCGCCGGCCCCGTCGCCGCTCTTTCTCCGACACTCGCGAGCTTTCTTTTTCCCTCCCTCTCTCACCCTCTCTCTCTCTCTCTCTCGCTCGTTCTTCTGTGCTTTATAGTTCCGCGCTTTTCTCTCTCTCTCCCTCCCTCTCTTACTTTCGTTCATAGTATACAGGCAGAAGCTCGCGCCTTGCTTTTCCGAATGACAGGTGTGGTTGCGTGTGTATGCAGGTTTGAATCGACAATCGGCACTGGTGAACGATGTGCTTTTTGTTATACGTATCATAAAGCTTTTTGTGGATAGTGGGCATGGTCATCTTCTACTAGATGAGACCACCTTAAATTTATTCGTGTAAATAAAAACCTTATCAACGAGCATCTTCATCGTCGCAAAGATAAGATGCGAATGGTCGGCGCGTGTAGGTGCAGCATAATGAAGCCGTTGTTTTCCGTTTAATTACAGAATATCTTACCCCGCGCGTGAAGCTGATCCCAGAGCTAGAGTTTAATCCTTTCGCGGACGCCTCGGCGCCATTAAGACACGGCGCGCAATATCTTCCGCATATATTAAGCGCCAAGAGCCTGATACTCGAAACTTTAATCAGGTGAAGATTCAGCAGACTTGAGCTTTAAGCGATGAAAGAGTTTATAGTTTTGAGCTTTTATGGAGTTGATTTTTCGGGAACGGAAAGTGCAGATGATCGATCGGTTTTCTCGATTAAGGATAATATTGAAGCTTTGAAGCATTACATTGTTTACATATTTGGATTATGCAGCCAATCATAATAATGAAAATATGATTATTTGTGATTGTACCCAAATGTTGGTAAGCACATTTTGATAACTATATTTTTCAGTTTTTGTTCTACTCTATCGATACTTGCACAAATTACCAACGATCAAAAAACCCGTCAAACATTTCGCACATCCAATCTAAACAATCACCTCAAAAAGATCCACACTACGATCCTAGCCGATCCGAATCGCTTCCAAATCAACCTCACTCCCAAGCCTAGACCCGCGAATAATTGGCGAAAACTTGGCGAAGAGATCCTCAAAAGAGGCGCCGGGGAAAAAGTCCAGAGGCACGCGCAGAAGCCAGCGGAGGGGGGGCTGGAATATTGTTCGCGCGCGGGAGAGGAATTCGCGGATGCGCGAACAATGAGCATGCAAATGATCGGTCGAAGATCGATATATAGGCAGGCCTGTTCTCCATCGCGCGCGCGCGGGGGCGAGGGATGGGGGTCAGAATTTTCCGCCGGCAACGGCGTAGACAAAAGAGTGCGCGCGCGCGGCTCCTGCACAATGGGGCGGCTGCATTACGTATGCATCGGGCGCTGCTCTGCCTCTCTTTCTCCCTCTCGCTCTTTTCGAATTCGCCGCATTTCCGCGACGAGGCAAATTGCGATCGCGCCGCATTCTTTGGCCTCGGTGCTGTCTTTTTTGAGGAGGCGGGGGGAAAGTCTCGTGATGAAAATTGTTTAATTTCTTCGTCGATGTGTGCGAGGTGATGGGCGTTTTGTGGTGGGGTGAGGGATTGGTAGGATCGATGGATCTGGTTGGATGTGGAATTGCGGGGTGCGTTAAGATGTAATTATTATGGTGCGTGGCGCGTTTCACTGATTGTTCGGTAAGGTGTTTTATTGTTGAGAGGTTTAAGGAGATCTGAACTCCTTCTGGTTTAGAAGAACACACAGTTTGACTTCTTTATATCTGATTTTTCCGGTTTGAGAAAATTAAGCATGATTGATAATATTTTTATTCAGGTACGAAAATTATGGAATATATAATATATACAGAATAAAGTAAATCTTTATATGATATTCAACCTATAGAATGTTTTGCGGTTCTAGAACGTTAAGTTTTAATTGTTCAAAAGAATTTGAAGATTTCTTTAAATTATATCAACAATCTGATATAATTTCTAAAATATACGGAAGTAATTCATTGTAAAATCATAATGAAAATTTTTACGTTTTTTGTATATAAAATAGATGTATAAGATTATAATCCAATCAATGTAATAATCTTATAAGTTAAATTTTTTTTTTACAAAACTCATTGTCGATTTTCATTCATCTGAACCATCGACCCTTTCAATACATCTAATTTTTCAAAACTAGCCAACTACGCCGTACACCTTGCATCAAAGCGACCTTTCCAAAGCACGCATAATACACCCCGGGGAGAGAGCGCAAAGTTGCGCCCGTTCAGGCGCGGCTTCGTTACGCGTCCATTTGCCGTCTGCCAGCGCCCCGGCTGAAAGACACCAATTTATAATTATAGCATTGAATGCGGCCCGGAACGGACGCACGGCCGCATTCGATATTACTGGCTATTGTTGTAGTTTAGATTCTATGGACTCGCGGATCCTTTCGCACCTATACGGCTACGAGTTGTATCTTGGTGTCTCGGGGACATTTTTCCTGGGGGAAATCAAGTATTGAGACAATTTAGAAGTTTATGAATTTGTGATGGAAATAGCGATTATTTTGATCCTTTAAGGAAACTGTTTCGAAATTCGCAATGTTTATGCTAATGCTGATGCTAATCAATATGTATGAATTCATACATTACACTCAATTTTTTTTATGATTGAGTCATTGTATGGGAAAGGGATACATAAACAATGTAAATCAAATGGGTTTATTCCTTATTAATTCTAGATTAATTTCTAGAACTGATAATTATTAATAGACGAGTTACTACAACAAACGATTATTTCGCTTTTTCTAATAACTACTTAAAAACTTTAATATCTTACTTCAACGAAAGCACATCGATCAACTAAGAAAAAAAGCTTCTTTATCTCAAAGAGTAAATATTATCATCGCGATGATCTTTGCAAGCTTTGCGCTATACCCAGCTTCGCCACATAAATCCGATTCATAATGCTAACGAAAGGTTGAATGATAAGTGCGCACATATTTTGGTGTCATCGTGCGCTCACGTTCGGCATTGTCGTTTCTAGAGACAAAAGCTAATATGGCGGAAAAATTGACGGTGGAAGTCGAGGTAGATCCGAGGTGAACGTGACAAAGAGCAAAATGAATTCTAATGTATAAGGTGTAGAGGAAGTAGGGTGAATACCGATTATCCGATGAACGTGGTTTCCACGATTCGTGTGAGGGTTTCCACAGTCGGTTAATGGTTTTTGGGTACGAATCGGTCCGTACTTCCACGTTAAAATTTTCAGATTTTGTAAAATTACTTGTTTATATCTTTTGGAAAATGAAGATCTTCAATTTTGTATCCCATTTTAATGAAGACACTTTTGAAAAAAAATTGTTAATATTTTAAATATTTATCAGTCATTTTAGCGCAGAAGAATATTTTTACGTTTCTAAGTAGGTAAGTGACAAGTTTGGTAAGACACCAACTTACCTGAACTCTAATGTCTAATAATATAAAACGAAACATTCTATTTCTGTTATCTACGTGTATTATTAGAAGATGGTGAAACATAACTTGTATTGAGTATTATCGTGTAGTTTCAAACAAAAAACCAGATCCTCGCTGATGCGTATCTACAAAAAAGCAGACAAAGTCAAAATTCGCGCAAAAACTCAAGTTCAGTATCTCGATCCCTTGCTCGTTAGTCCTTTCATCCAAAATTCACCAGCACTGCTCACAGCATTAAAAGCTAAACCCATCAAATCTCTCGGCACGCTCAAATCTCGCGAGCGCAGCAGCTCCTCCATCGAAAATCACCAGTTCGCCGCTAGACAAGAAAAACCATGAGCAAAAAAAAAAAAAAAAAACGAGACCTTCGGGAGAAAAAAGCCCGGTAGAAGCAAGCCGGTGAAAAGGGAATGTTCTATATACAGAAAGAGAGTGAGCGAGCGAGAGAGAGCAGGACGTAAAAAGAGCGAGTCGGAGCAGATTTAATTAGCATGGAGCGAGCTCGGTCCTCGAACGGCAGAAGGCTATACTGGTCGGCGAGCGAGAGCGGTAGTACAGGGCCAGTTGGAGCGTTAAAGTTAAATGACGGTCGGCGGGGGCGGCTGCTTATTCTTCCCGGCAACTGATGCTTGATAATCTGCGCGAATTCTCTCTCCGCGCGCGCGGCTAAGCCAATTCTCTCCTCCTCAATGGAGCAACTCAGCCACACGGCCGGGCCAGACTTAATTGTAGTTACTTCGCCGTCCTAGCCTCCAGCTCTCTCTCTCTCTCCTCGGTTTTTTTTTCCGAGCGCGCGTGTGGATTTTCGTTGCGCTGCGTGGAGCCACGCAGTGCTCGATTATTTGGAATGATTAATAATGGGGCATTGTTCGCCGCCGGATTTTATACTGTACCGCTGCGCGACGAGGGGCGATTTATATATCGCGGATCAGTGCGGCGCGTTCGTCCAAATTTTTAAGTTATTCGGCTCGTTGTTTTTTCTCGTTGCCGGTACGACAGTTTTCGATGATGCGCCTGTCGAGGTTTGTGTGCAACGAGTGATTGGTTCCGACTACCTTCTTGTATGGAGAATCGAGGGAAAAAATTATGGAAACTATTTTCGATTGCTTATTGAGCAATTCTGTTTGTCTTAATAGAATTAACGTAAAGAAATTCAATGAAAAAATTAATTTGTTTTTGTCTATCTACAAGTAAAATTACAACAAAATGTTAGAGAATTGCTTCAAGATATATTTGGTAAAATTGTCTTGACAGTTTACAAAAGGAACAAGCTTTTTTTCTTTTAGTTATTCATATTTTTAGTTTCAGAATCTTTCTTTCTTCAAGTTTGCACTAGCTCATCTGGGAAAAATGCATGAATCAAGATTTTGAATTTTTTATAAGCTTCCCTAATGAAAACACAAAATAGGAAATACCCAGTAATTAGTCATTTAGCTAAAAACAAATCAGTTCAATTAGATAATTCTTATCTAGCATGAAACGCTCTTTTTGACGAAACTGTAACATTTCATGATCCAAAAAGATAAAAATAATTGTAACGTTTCAGATTAGACCAACTTAGGCTAAGAAATATTAAGAGAGCGTTAAAAAATGGACAGCTTAGCTCGCTATTTATTAATTTTCTGGCCATTTCGACTATTAAAATTTCTACCAGGAGTTTAACTATCATAATTATAATAATTAACAAATGCTTATTTTTGGTGGCTCTGTCTATGCTTTATATGCCGAGGAACCCATCTCTGAGTAACACATCAAAATCGGAACGTGTAATCTATCTGAAACTTTACAAGCATAAAAACACATATATTGTTAAATGCAGCATACAAACAAAATTTGGAAAAGATTCTAAAAACATCATTTCTGTACACAACACCCTCCAAATCCACACAAACTCACGCGCTTCAACCACCAACCACGTCAACCACAATCATCAAAAATCCACCAGTCACACGCTCGCGAGAGCACGAAAAAAAGCTGGTAGGGCCTCACCAACACAAGTGCAAGCCTGGCCAGTAAAGCTCCGCGACAGAGAGACAGACAGCGAAAAGTTCACTTGGGCGCGAACAAAGACGCGAGCGGGCGAGAGGAGAAAGAGACGCGCACGCGAGCGAGCGAGCGCGCGTCGAACAATGCGTCGAAACAATGCGCTAGGAGAGAACGACGACGTCGCGCGTTACAATGTGGACAATAGGCAGATGTGCAGCGCCGGGGGAGGAGGGAACAATTACGGGAGGGACGAGCGGAGACGCCGAGCGCGGCCGGAAGGGCAAAAAGAAGAAGAAACGCGCGAGGAACTCTCCGCCGAGTGCGGGGGTGGGAGAGTTCGATTTCGCGCATACTGTAGGTTGATTAAATGGCCCATGTGTACAAGCGTGCGCCGATAGGTAATTTTTTCGTTTCGATAGGGTATAGGTTGAGCGAAACTGAATCGCCAAGGTGAAAGCTCGAAAGAGCAGGGAAACGAGTCTTTTGGAAGGGCCGAAAACTGAACACCGCGAGGATGGCACGCGCCCGGGACGCGCGAGCTTTCGCTCAGAGGTGTGTGTAACTCGCACAGCAGTCCCTCTCTCTCTCTCTCTCTTTCTCTGTCGCACTCTCTCCCTCGTTCTCTCCGGGCGCGCACGATGTGCTTTATGATTGAAAGAGAGTGAGCGCACGGAGGGAGGTGGGGGGGATGGCCTACAACAATGCGCGAGCGAGAGGGAGAATGTCAAGTGGACATTGTTGACGGTGACAATGCCGCTGAAATTGCCGGAGAACAAAGAGGTCTTATGATGACGCTGCTGCTGCTGCTGGCGAGCGCGCGGACGCGAACCCTGTGTATGTGTACCCTAGAGCACTCCTCTCTCTCTCCCTCTGTCTCTCTCTCCCTGCTGTCCGATTATTCCTCTCGCGATCTGCACGGGCGCGCATCTTTCTCTCGAGCAAGCCAAAAGCAGGAAGGGTTAGACTATGGAATTGTGCAAAAACCGCTGACGAGTGTGGCCAAAACAAGGGTAGTAGACGCGTTTTTAAAATCAGGCGTAATTTCGAATTTTCGGGAATTCGACGGGGTGGAAGAGATGTGGGAGAGAATAGAATTTAGCGCACAAGTTAAATAATAGTACATTATGCACCATGAGAGTAAAGTCGCATATTATTGCCGAGGGTGGTTTTAGGGAAAGAAGTGACCATCATCGTTAAGATGGGAATAAATAAGATCATGTGTTTCTTACAAAGAGAGATTTCCGTCTACTGCAAATAGTGAAAAAATACTTCTATTTATAGTATATTACGCACCTATAGGGAGGAAAAATAAAGAATGTCCCAGATCGCATGTAAACTGTAAACTCGGCTTCGCCTCGGGCAATAAACATGCAATTTGAGTAGGCTTTCTTTAATTCCTCCCGTGGTGCGTTTACTACTTTTCATGTAATACCACTTTCGCGATTTTGAGCCGGGAGCGAAAGTGATACTTTCGGCTAGGGTATGGTGAAAAAATATAACTTCATTAAAATGGAAATGAAACTTTATTTTTAATTTTATTCAGAAATTTATAATTATCTAAAAAGTAGATTTATTTTCATAACAAACATTAGAAGCTATATTAATCTGCCATTCTTTTTGTGTGAGTTTGGAAGAGAATCACGTTTTCGAAGAAAAACCTGTTTTACAAATGTCGACAATGAATGTGTCTCGATAAATTGCATTTGTAATGAGACCTATACAGGCAATGGGAACATTTATATCGAGGCGCTTTCCCGCAGATGTATCCTTTATGAGTTACATAATTGCTAAGATGCGAGAATATAGACGGACAATTAGGACACTTAAATTGTTGTTTGACTACTTGTTTCCCGTTTCTTTTATTGTTCATTTTAAAACTCATTTTTATACTGTTTTTCTTGCTCTTGTACAATGTTCCTTCCGCTGTATTTACTTTTGCAGAAACTAAAAAGAATAAGGATATAATTCTATTTTTTACTATATATAGGAAGCATTTTAAAGAATAAATACCAATAGATTTCATTACTTGTAATTCTAATAAAACTTTAAAATGAAACTTTTTTTTAAATTTTATTCAAAAATTTATAATTCTCTACGAAGTACATTTATCTTAATAACAAACACTAAAAGCTATATTAACCTACCATTTTTTTTACGTGAGTTTTCAAGAGAACCGTGTATTTCTTGGTAATTAATGCGTTCTAGTTCTATAGATACTTTAGAGATATTTGAGCTTGAAGCGATATCTCTTTTTGCTGTTAATGTCTTCTTAATAGATGGAATTTCGAGTGATAATTCGAAATCTTTTACATAATAATCTGTCAATGAATTTGTGTTGCGATTTACAGTATCTTTATTTTCAAAATCAGATTCACCATTTTTATATGCTGTAATAGAAAATAATATAGATTACATTACTACATGTCTTACAAAGCAATTTCTAAAATTAATATTATAATAAATGTTGTAGTTTACAAGGAATCTTAGAAAGGAGAAAACAATGAGATTATACAATTTTTTATTTCACTACCTAAATATACAATTATAATTTTAGTTAGGAAGTTATGAACAAGATTTACGTACTTATTTGTTTATTATTACATTTTCAGCACTATATTTTACAATTTTATTAATTTACTATACCAAATAATTAATAAACAGAAGTATCGAGAATATAAGTATATAGTTAACAAAATAATGTAATACTAGTAAATTGATGGATTGATTTCTACTTAAAACACTGCGAAACGAATATTTAGTTGGAATAGGGCTGGTAGTAATCTGAGAAATACGTTTTTATTGACCTAAAAGTAATAAATACAGTTATTATGTGATTTATCTATGAAGAAAAAAAAAAACAAATAAGCATGAAAAACATTTCTCTAAGATAAACGGAATGAACAATGTAATATAAAATATAAAACAATGTAATATAAAAAAGCTCTTTTCGCATCCGTAAGTACCACGAGTAGTGAAATATTTTCCAGTTTTAGACTTGCGCGACAAAAAGGGCTTGCACGCAAGGATGTGTAAGTACGTATAAGAAACTCAAAAACCTGCTTATGCGATATAAGAAGCTCATATACAAGAAGGACTAAGGAGTAATAATGTATAGGATAAAAATATTTAATTGTTTATACATTTACTTAAATGTACATTGAAAATATTATAAAACATCATATTTATTAAAAATGTAGTTCCGTTCTTTTAATTTTACACATCCTCATCTTATTTCTACTCGGACTGTGACTGGCATACAAAAATGACAAAATTTTTCTCTCAATGTATCTTTTTTGATACTACTGTTTCTGTTTTTCATATGCCGCCTGTGAATATGATCACATAAATTTTGTTTATAATGACTGCTGTACTGGCAATGGGCATATTTATATCTAGGCGCTTTCCCGCAGATGTTGCGTTCATGATATAAATAATTTCTAAGATACGAGAATGTGGACGAACAATTACGGCACTTAAATTGTTTTTTGACTACTTGTCTGCAATTTTTTGTATTATTTTTCCTGGAACTAATTTTAATACTGTTTTTCTTGCTCTTGTCCAATGGTACTTCCACAGAATTTAATTTTGCAGAAACTAAAAAGATAAAGGATATATTCCATTTTTTACGAAAATATAGAAAGCATTTTAAAGAATAAACACAAGTAGATTTCACTACTTGTAATTCTTAAAATTTGTTACGTATTTATACTTATTTAATTTACTTCTAATAAAATATTTTCAAAAACTGGAAATTTAAATCAAAATTAAATTTTTTTTTTAAATTTTATTCAGCAATTTATAATTATCTAAAAAGTACATTTATCTTCATAACATTAGAAGATATATTAACCTACCGTTCTTTTTACGTGAGTTTGGAAGAGAATCATGTTTTCGAAGTAAATAAGAGGTTTTAGCTTTTGACGTGTATTTATCCAGCCCCTCAGGTGGAGGCATTGTCTGGATAGAATCATAAAGATAATTTAATTTATTATAATCTTGGAATTTCGTTGTCTGTACTTGGTAATTAATACGTTCCACCTCTACAAATACTTTAGAGGTATTTGAGTTAATAGATGGAATTTCGAGTGATAATTCGAAATCTTTTACATAATAATCTGTCAATGAATTTGTGTTGCGATTTACAGTATCTTTATTTTCAAAATCAAATTCACCGTCTTTAAACAATATATATGCTGTAAAAGAAAATAATGTAGATCAGATTACTACGTGTCTTACAAATTAAAAAAAATTTATATTAAAAATCAAGTTTGTAATTTATTAATAGGAATCTTAGAAAGAAGAAAACAATGAGATTATACAATTTTTTATTTCGCAACCTGAAAATACAATTGTAATTTTATTTAGAATGTTATAAATAAGGTTTATGTATTTATTTGTTTATTTTTACATTTCTAGAATTTTTCTCGTCTTCGGCTCGCAAACGCACTCGCCTTCGGCTCGTGCTAGCTCACCTTGACTCGTACTGCAAATTCCACACTCGGTCTATAAAAGCTCACTTTA
>JAPYZA010003519.1:0-14975 GCA_030522685.1 Eupelmus azureus | reverse complement strand
TTTTTTTTTTTTTTTTTTTTTTTTAAATTCAAAATAATAATTAAGGAGAAATGTTTGAAGGTAGGTTTTAAAAAATATACTGTTTTGAATAATAATAATAATAATAATATTTTACTTATAAATGTCATTTGTAAAAGGCGATTTTGCGCAATTTTTTTTATTAATGTACAAATTACTCGATTGCAGCCATGGCCCTTTTCGCGCAAGCAGTTGTAGAATGAAACACAAATCATGCCTTCGTTGATTAGAGAGAAAAGATGATATTTTTAATGGACTATATCTTACAATTAAGAAAATAGAGTGGTCTTAAAACTTTTAAAAAATCAATTATTTTTAAAAATATTTATATATATATAATATTTATATAGATTACAATTATTACCACTGAAATAATACTTAAAGATCTCTCGGAAAACAATCATTCAGTGTAATATAAAAAATTACTGTACGTAGTACATAAAAGTTTAATTTACTTTATAACAATGTTAAAAAAAATCATAGTTTCGCTAAGGAAAAATCGATCAGTACCTCTTTCAAGCAAACAACATATATCAACTAAAACCCACACAATTATTCAACATATAATTAACGAAATTACGCATAATAAATTATATATATAAACTACTTGAACTGACAAGCTAATTGATTTAAAAAAATTTCAAGACAACTCTGCTGCTATGAGGTTCAGCACAGGGTGATCGTATAATTAGCCTGCCACTCGGAGGATATGTTTTTAAAAATATCTAATGATGAGCTGTAAAGCATCACAGACCTGTAAAAGGCGACACTCTAGTTGATCATCATCCCCGATTAGAAAATCTCGTTGAAAATATTCGCAAACAAAAAAAAACATCCAAAATCACTTCTTATCTAGCTCTGGTCGAGGTTGATACCAAAATTACGATTGATGGATTCTCATTTACAATTATATACTAATTGTTGAACAATTCACCAATCGTAGTTCTATTAGTCATAGTATTGACCGCACAAGTCGCGTTATGAGATCAATCGGTGCCAATTATTATATACAGTTTAAAAATGATTAGATTATGCTCAAATCTACAGAAAATATAAAAAAGAAAACTATGATTCAAGTTTCAATGGTTGCATGCGCTACTCAAAGTAATTTCATTTATCAACATTTGTCGCAAAATCGAGTAGTCCGGGTATCAACCACAACGAAAGCAAATAGAACGATGCTCTACCAAAGGGTGCAGCACGCCAATTTCAATGGGACTTTCTAACCGGGAAAAGCACACACAGGAGACGATCTTCGTCGTCACAACATCGTCGTTTTAATCTTCGTTAAATGTACAAGCCGGAGTCACCGTACTCTCCCCTCCGTCTCTCTCTCTCTCTATCCTACGCCAGCATCCCCCGATCGCCGGGCCCACCGAGTCCGAGGCAAAACTATCCGATTCATCCGATCACACACGTACCAAAGCACAAGCCGGGGACAAGTGACTATCGTGTCAGTGGTTGATGGAAACTATCGAAGAGGTGGCCGCCGAGTGGCTCTCTTGATAGGAAAACTGCGGAAAGTGTTCTTGCTCCTCGACGATCGAGTTGAGCCCCCCACCGCTGCCGAGGCAGCCCTGATCGGGTGGTGTTAGCTCGACGCTTTCGCCGGTGAACTCGCTGTCGAAATAGCGTGTGTCCGTGTCCGATGTCACCTGCGGCTTGAATGGTGGCGGGATTTTTTTCTGTACGAGATCCGACCAATCTATCGACGAGAAGAAGGCATGCTCCATTATCTCCTTGGCGTCGTTCGGACCGCCGCCCAGTCGTCTAGCTGGATCCTTTATTAGCAAACCTATAAATATACCAATAGTTAAAGTCGACGAAATATTTCTTGCTTTTTTAACATTTATCGAGAAAATTATATTTTTAAATTCTATTCACATGAACGTTTCTTTTGTTATTCAAAACAAAAATAGCAAGCTCTGATACGTTTATCAATGTGACGTTTTTTTTATTCAGGAAAATCCCAAACAATGATTGTGTATAAATTAAAAGTACAAAATATTATCCAAAATTTTTCTGTTTGAAGTTTAAAAAGCTATTGTTGTAAAATTTTATTATTTTGTAAAGATAAAACTAAAAAATTACACGTGCCAATATTTCTTGGAAATATGCACGTGATTGGTTTTTCCAACCGATTTTAAAATTTTTGCACTAACAAAACAATTATTGTAATAAAAATAAGAATGTAAAATACATATTAGAAAAATTAAATTAACTTTATTTAATATTTGTAAATTTGTCTGTATTATTAGACTTACCTCCTAACATATCCTTAGCTTCATTACTTATATTTTTAGGAAACCTCACTGCTTCTAAAAGAATAAGCGTAAAAAGCTTCTCGTGATCTTTGTTATAAAAGGGAAGTCTTCCACACATCATTTCATACATAACTACTCCTACACCCCACCAATCAACAGCTCTTCCATAATCGTTATCTTCTAAAACTTCTGGAGCTAAATATTCTGGTGTACCGCAAAATGTTTTCGTAGTTCTTCCTACATAAATTATCGAGTATTTAATTAATAGGAATTGTCTTTTGATCAATACATGTTTATACAAAATAGTTGATATACAAGCTTGTAATTGTTATAGAGTTTAGAATTTACGTTCGATCGCTTACCGTATGTTATGTCTTCTTTGCAGAGACCAAAATCAGCAATCTTTATGTGACCGTCTTTGTCAAGCAAAAGATTTTCAAGTTTTAAATCCCGATAAATAATTCCTTGCGAGTGTAGATAACCGAGTGCCGATATAATTTCAGCTCCATAAAACCTAGTACGATCTTCGCTAAAAACGCGCGACCGACTTAAGTGAAAAAAGAGCTCTCCACCATTTACATATTCCATCACAAAACAAAGTCTATCGGCAGTTTGAAAACTATATTTTAAAGACTAAAAACAATAAGCATTTAATTATTATAGTACAAAAAATTGTCATTTATCAGGATTTGTCTAAAAAACTTACTATTAAAAATGGATGACTTGTGGTTCTTAGAACTCTATTTTCTGTTAGGGTGTGCGCTACTTCATCCTTTCGTATTATCACTTCTTTTCTAAGAATTTTAATGGCGTATAAATGTCCAGTCGCTTTCTCTCTACATAGGATAACTTTACCAAATGTGCCTTTTCCCAAAACTTTCAAGAACTCAAAGTTTTCCAGGGTCTGTAATTTTATAAATTTGCAAATGACTTATGCATATAAACATAATACAAAAATAAATAATTGTATCACGTTTACTCACAACTTTCTTTTTTCCCGATGATTTACTGTTTGAAGTTCCTTGTACACTAAACTTTGCTGAAAGTTCATCAAAACTACCCCCATCTGTGGAAACAACACCTAAAGAATCAACTGAATCAGATCTTCCACCACCAGTTGATTCCATATCAACATCTTCTGAAGAGGAAGATAATTGCATTTGAGAATGCGGTTGCTGTTGTTGACTTTGCTCTTCATTAGCAAGTCTGTCTGCCACATATCTAGTAAACAATAACATTGCTGTTAACACTTGAAAATATTAACTTAACACATCTCTATATTCTGTTTATTTGTGACCATTTAAAATTTTTTTGTAGATAATAAAAGATTTTTAATTTAATTTTAAATTTTGAACATAATTTTAATTTTTTTTACAAAAATTCTTTTTAATTTATTGCTGAAAAATCAAAAATACCTTATGGCTGTAACCCAATCTTCTCTATCTTGTTCTGTTTCAACGTGAAACGTCCTTTCAATAACTGTTGTCCACTGCAAACCTCTGATTACAAATGTGAAAGGCTTGGGTCTATCAACAGACATAATTTGACAACCTCGAACAGTAAAGTTGTTCAGTGGCTGTGCAGCTGCTGCCATTTGTTGATCAGGTTTGACCTTAAATCCTACCAAAGTTCCATCATCTCTCAAAACGAAATATCTGGACCTCCAGTTCTTAATGTGTTCACCTGTAATTAGAAAAGTTTTAGACCTATATTTCCAAAATGCTTTATTTTTATGCCTATAATCATATATTAATTTTGTGATGACAGTGTGTTTCATCAAAGTAAATAATTGTTAAATAGCATTACATAAGGAATTCTAATTATTAAAAACAAATTGAAGATGACAGAGCAAGAAATACTTATCTCACTTTGAAGCTAATGTAAACAAGTAAAACAATCAATTTTATTTAGCAGCCAGATATTTTTAGATCAGCTAGACCTTTTAATTCTGAATTTGCCTATTTGTATAGTTAAATTAAATTTAAATTTCACTTAACCTGAGCTGTTTAAGCTTCTCTGCTGATTTCTAAGATTAGTAATAAGGTATATATTTTTTAACACAGCTGGCAACATTATATTTATTACTTGAATTGTTTAAAATAAATACCTTTGGTTTTGCATTAATATAGGATTAAATTATTATTAGATGAGTCAAGATTATAAGTTGATTAAGGAAAATAAGTAAAATCTTTTTAAATCTGTTTTATATTACTATGCTTCTATGTTCTTTAAGTGCTACAGCCTTTATATATTTATGACTGTAAGTATACATACGATAACAACTAATATTATAAACTCAATTATCAAAATATATATGCATTGAATAAGATTTGAATTTCCATCCTGACGACTAATATTAATTTTGAGGCAATAAATTAAAATAACAGCTGCTAAATAAACTTTCAAATTATTCACAAACAAAACAATCACTCACAAACGCACAATGAATGTTTTCAAAACACCACAATCACTCCATCCAACCACCACCTCGTCAAACCTCTCTCCAAAATCCACAACCATTCGCTCGACGAACTCTCCCCACACAATCCAAAATCACTAGCTACACAAGCTACTCCACACAGTAGTTTTCATCCTTCCACCTCATCCTCTCCCCATCCAACCACTCATCAATCCCTCAACCCACCACCTCCAAAACCCCTGAAAAACCATCCACACCTCCCATCCTCTCACCAAAAACCCAAAACCAAAACCCAAAATCTCCAGAAAACTACGCTCTCGCACACGAGAGGAAGACAGAGGCAAGCCACACACAAACGAAGCAGAGAGAGACAGAGCCAGTAGCGCGTACCGCGTTTCTGTAGCCATCCCTCCTTGACGACGCGCTGGCCGGCTGGGGCCGGCTGCTGGGCCGCCGCGACGCTCATCGCTGCGTCGGCCATCCTCCCCTACGACGAACCACCTCCCGTCCTCTCGGCGCGCACCAGGTCTCTCTAAACTCCAGCCGACGCACACCGCGCGCCGTATAGCCTTGAAGCCTCCTTAACACTCTATCTGTCTCACTCTCTCGCTCGAAGCGCGACGTAGTTTTTCTCCGCTCTTGGAAAAAATGCTGGATTCTCCACGACGGCTCGATGTTGTCCGAGTCGCTGCGCGCGAGGGTGTATTAATCGTCGAGGAGTCGCAGTTTGGATCTGACTCGGCGACGACGAGGGCTGCTCTGGCTGAGGAGCGCGCTGGCTCACACACACGGCCCGACAAAAGCGTAGCAGCGAGCGCCCAGAGCTGCTCTCTTCTCTCTCTCGCTCTGCGCTGTGTGTAGGTAAAGCTGTGTGTTTGTATGCGTGCGTCTACGCGGCGAGTGTCTAAACTATAGAGCGTCTCTCTCTCTCTCTCTCTCGGCGAGAGAGCAGCTACTTCTCCGCACTTATACACTGGCGATTCTCTATGCTCAACTGGCTTCCTGACGCTTTGTGTGCGGGTATGCGTGTACGGATATGAGATTTTCGGGAGAGGAGGTGTTTTTATAGAGGAGAGCGATGTGTTTGAGGGTATGTAGGTAAAGAGCCGCGGCGACGGCTTTCACGCAGAGCGCGCTTTCGTCGCGTTGGATGAGTTAGGTTATAAAAGCCTACGCTGATGCTTATTGCTTAGGTGGATATAAGTGAGAGCGAGAGGAGAGTGGATAAGTAACGCGCACTCGCGTTTTTTTAAAATAGATTCGTTTTCTTTTTAACGAGCGAGAGAGGAGCGTTAAGGAGATGCTTTCTTGGAATGACTGGCGAATTTCTTTTTTCGGAGCGGGGTAAATGCGCTCCACGGGGTTTCGGAGCAGATAGTAGGGGAACGATGCGCTCTTTGTTTACCAGCGGGCGCGCTGGGTAGTTTGTTTACAACAGCGCCGTCTGTGTGCGTCTATGTATACATATAGCTAAAATGGAGCGGCGATGATAATTGCGCCAATGTCATGTGTTGAGCGGCTAGTGCATAACATGTTTTTTTTTTAGGAATGCGTGTTGTTTTATTTCGGCGGAGAGGATTAGAAGCTGTTTGTTTTGAATGCGCCTTTCTGGGTATATGCGTGGATGCGGTTTTTAAAGTTTTTTCCTTTTTTGTATATGGTGAGATTGACGTTTAAATGGATTTTTGAAATTTAGAAGTTAAAGTTTCTTTTTTTAAAATTAAATAATTCTTGTTAATTTTTGTAAATAAGACAGTTATAAGATAAAAAAAAATTATTTTTTAATACTAAAAAGACACTTTATTTTTAAGTAGCAATAATTTATATAATAATAATTTAAAGTGTCGCTTCATTTCAAATTTTGGCGAAAGTTAATATTGACTCTATTGTGCATTTTGAAGCAACGTGTAATTACTTCGTTTTGAGTTTTGGAGCAAAATAAGAAATAATGCTCCGTTTTAAATTTTGGAGCAAAGTAAGTAATACTGCCCTGTTTTAAATTTCGGAGTAGGTGTATAATAATTTTTGCTTCACTTTGAATATATACCGGTTCAGCAATTAATATTTCGAAATGAACCATCTACTTGTTTTCATAGAAATTATATACCCTGACTCTCCAAAACAGAAAACAGGTTGCTTTAACGACTCCGATCTAGGTGTCCCCAGCTCATTTATTATCCCAACGCAAAAGCGCGAGAACAATACCGCAATAATTCCATAAACAGGTTTTGAATTATTCTCAGCCAACTCTAAAGTGTGTTTTGACAGAAACTAAAAAGACACTACTTTCTAATTCTAATTCATCTCTCTTATCTTATCCACATCCAGACCTAAAAAGCCGGCAATCTCACTTCCCACCTCAACACTCAAATTCGAGCCCCTCACTTAAAAACCACTCCAAAACCACCTCGTTCAAACCCCCGCGAAACCTCAATCAAAATCCGCGAATCTCGCGCCCGGCGCCGCACGCGCATTGGCAAATGCACATCAGAGGTGTCGCTCCGCTCGATTCGCGCTCGCCGCCGCTTTCTGACCTTCTTATGACATTCGCAGTAGCTACTCGTTGTCGGCTACTCCTGCGCTGCTCTTCCCTCCGCGCTCCAAAGTCAGGCCGCACCGCTAATCTCTCGCTACACGGCAAATTAACACTTGCCGCTGGTAAATCTTTGGAAGGTTTTGCTTCTCGAGGCTGCAGCGGAGTAACGCAAGTAGCTGGCAAGCGAGTCATGGCTCTGAACAAGCTCAGCATCGACAAGGTCGACCTCGCCGGCAAGAGGGTACTGATAAGGTGAGATTTGGCGTGCGTTGAGTTTTTAAATGGATTGAGGGGTTTTTTGGGTGAGGGGAATGGAGAGTTGAGAGGTTGAATGAGTTGTGGTTGGTGAGGATCGTTGGGGAATTGTTGATGTATAGTTCGACGCTTTATTTTTGTTTCCGAGCGCGGCTGTTCTCGAAGCGATCGAAGGTCTAGGTCGCTGTTTAAGTAGGTGACACTCTTGCTGTGACGTTGAAGAGCTTTTGTGTAACTGGTTTTGGCGGACTTTGTAGAACGGGCTTGGTTGATAGTTATGTGATTGTTGGAGAGATAACTGCTGTTTTGCCGAATAAGTGTGTAATTTAAGATTATTATAATATTTCAGAGTGGATTTCAATGTTCCTCTTAAGGATGGCAAAATCACAAACAACCAGAGAATCACAGCTGCCCTTGACACTGTCAAATATGCTTTGGATAAGAAGGCAAAATCCGTCGTTCTCATGTCTCACCTGGGACGACCCGATGGATCAAAAAATCTCAAATACACTCTCAAGCCAGTGGCGGATGAGCTGAAGACACTCCTGGGCAAAGACATTCAGTTTTTGGATGATTGTGTTGGACCTGCAGTTGAAGCTGCCTGTGCCGATCCAGCACCCGGAAGCATTATTCTTCTGGAAAATTTGAGATTCCATGTGGAAGAAGAGGGCAAAGGTGTTGGTCCTGATGGTAGCAAAGTAAGCTTCATTATATTTATTAGAGATTCATAGTTATTGCATCATCTACGAGTCTGCCAACTCTTCAACAGTAACTTAATTTCCATCAAACCTTTCATAAATTGTGTCAAAAGTAAATCTGTATAAATCTTTATAAAATCATTTTATTATTTTTTAGATCAAGGCAGACAAAGACAAAGTTACAGAATTCAGAGCATCTCTGAGGAAACTTGGAGATGTATACATTAATGATGCCTTTGGTACTGCCCACCGTGCCCACAGTTCTATGATGGGTGATGGTTTTGACATCAGAGCCAGTGGTTTCTTACTTAAGAAGGAACTGGAATACTTTGCCAAGGCTCTGGATAATCCAGAGAGGCCATTCCTTGCCATCCTTGGAGGAGCTAAAGTTGCTGATAAAATTCAGCTGATCAATAACTTGCTGGACAAGGTTAATGAAATGATCATTGGTGGAGGCATGGCTTACACATTCTTGAAAGTCACTAAGAACATGAAAGTAAGCAATTTTATAAATTTGTTTGAAACTTTAAGATTTTTTAATATAATTACAATTAATTTTTTTAGATTGGTAACTCCCTCTTTGATGAGGAAGGTGCTAAGATCATTAATGATCTTGTAGCTAAAGCTGAAAAGAACAAAGTTCAACTTCATTTGCCAGTTGACTTTGTAACAGCAGACAAATTTGCTGAAAATGCAGCAGTTGGAGCAGCTGATGTTGAGAGTGGCATTCCTGATGGGTGGATGGGTCTTGATGTAGGACCAAAATCCAGAGAACTGTTTGCAGGTAAATTGATATTGCTAGTGATCTTAATTAAAACATTTGTATGTAATTGTTTATCAATTACTATGGAGCTCAAACTTACAATTTCAAATTATCAGATTTTATCTGTTTTGTGTAATTGTACAGGGTGTAGTGTATTGAATAGTGTGAACAGTAATGTAATATTTCATATAAAATTCAATTTATTTAAAAATAACATCAATTTATAATTTTATAAAAACAACACAATTTTTAATGATTAATAATTAAAAAAACGTCTCAATGGTTTCAGAGCCGATCAAGAGGGCTAAAGTCATTGTCTGGAATGGTCCAGCTGGTGTATTTGAATTTGACAACTTTTCCAAGGGAACAAAAGGTCTAATGGATAACGTTGTTGAAGCAACTAAGCGAGGTGCAACGACAATTATTGGAGGTGGCGACACCGCGACGTGTGCTGCCAAGTGGAAAACCGAGGACCAAGTCAGTCACGTCAGTACTGGTGGTGGTGCGAGTTTGGAACTTTTGGAAGGCAAAGTTTTGCCAGGTGTAGCTGCCCTGTCGCCGGCGTAAATTATTTGTTCATGTAAATTGAATGGCTGAGAGAGACTAGCCTGCGATTAATTAATGTATAATAACGTTTATCAAATACATGCGTACTGTCAAATTTTGATTTAATCTTTTTTTTTGTAAATTAAGTAGTTTATATTCAACGAAAAAAAAAATAAATATATCAATGTTATTAGTTACACTAAATACTTTAAAACAGAGTCTTCCGATTCATCCGATCACCTATTCTTCATTGAACTACATAAACACTGTTTGATAAAAATCGTAATGTGTCAAAGTTATACTTAACGCTTTCTTGTTGTGCAAAATAGCGAAATGTAAATTTTCGACACATTTAAATGTCGGCTAATAATGTGTCCATGCACGAAACTCTTGATATAAAAACTGATTTTTAAACACGAATCTTGTTTCACATGACGGCGCAGTTTTGATCATCAAGTCCAGGTAAAGCAGCTGGAGCAACGGGATTGCCTTCCGCGTCTAACTGAAATAGCGGCTGTTGTTCACTGAGCAAATCGTCTGGAGGCTGTCCGCAAGTCTGCATTTCTTGCATGAGAGTCAATGTAGTTTCAAATCGCTTTTTCTTGATTTCTTCACTATCATCTTCCTTTTCTGACTCCAATTCATGGCATACCTATACATTTTTTTTACAAAAAGTATAAAAATATTGAATACTTTTTTGATTATGTTAATAGAAATCTAAGTGTAAAATTTAAATACCTTTTGCATTAAATCCAACTGTTTTTCATATCTGGCTAAATCTGCAGGTGGTAATGTTGCTCTTTTTTCATTTAACCATGCTGGATATAGATTAACTAGGTCTTTCAAAGATGGATATAGAACATCTTTGGATAACAAAGATTGCATCATTCCTTGCATAAATGGAAGGAAATCTGCTCCACCGCCCACTCCGCCATCTTCTAATGATGATCGGCCAAACATGCTTGCCAAGTCAACATCGCTTATAAGTGGCGCATTCTTGAATAATAAATTAGTAAATTTAAGATTATCAAAAGTGTTGCAATATAACTTTAACAAATATTGAAAAAAAATTGTTTACTTTTTGTTTTAAATTAAAAAAAAAAAATTAAAAAATTGCTGAATAAGTTTGTTAAATATCTTTTTTACTTACAATTAGACGTGTAAAAAAAAAAATATATATATAAAATATAAAATAAAAAAAGCAATGACATACATTTCTCTAAAATAAAATATTTTTACCTGTAAATTTTCTGACCCTGCAGATAAATCTTTCAGTGCTTGACTTATAGCTGTCTGAAAATTAGGAGAACCTTCTGCACCTTCACTGTTATCCGATATTGCTCCAGCGACTGTTTGAGCCATCTTTTTAAAGGTCTCTCCCAACTCAGAATTCTCGCCTGAATCAATATTTAATGAGATATAGAATCAAAAGAGACCTATTTTAAAATAAAATAACATTCAACAAACTACCATTCTGCATCAAGTCTTCAAAGTTTCGCTGAAATTGATCTGCTGCTTGTTTAATGAAGTCTTCAGACCACACTTCCTCAACCGGAATCTCCTCCGTAGGCTGCTCAGTTGTAGCCACTGTTGATGTCGTTGAATCATCATCCTTCTTAACTGCAGCAGGCTTGGCTGGCTTATCCAAATCCTTAAGAGCACCTGAAAATTTTTTTTCAACAATTAGCGCAAAATTATGTAACCTCTGACCCTATTTTAAACCAATTCAGATTCCCTCTATTCAAAATACGAAAACGGCCAATCACCCAAATCTCAAAATCAAAGCTTTCAAACTAGCCAAAAACAAAAGACACTAAAGTTGTCACGCAATAATTAAGGCGGAAAATTTATCTAAAGCGTGTCCCTCTCGGCCAGCGAGGTTATGTTTGACAAGCGCGCGCGCCTACTATCTATTTACGATTTTGTAATCGGTTCACCGGAGCAACGACACGTTTATCAATACACTCACTTTCGAGCAGCTCGTCGAGCTCAGGATCCTCGGCCTGGTCCGTCGGCTTTTTCTCGTCCGACATCCTTTCGCTCAAACCTTTTCGGAGCAATCAGCTGATCTGCGTATATGCTCCAAAGGCGGGTGCAGTTCTCTATGGCAGTGACTAATCCTTCCCAGAAAACTCGACCCGTGCGCACTGCTCGAGTGCTCTGTATATACGCGCTTACACCAGGTTGCGTATGTGCGCGCATTTTTGTTTTGGATTCGTTTGTTTTTTTTGGAATATTTTTTTTTTAAAGATAATGTACTCGGTAAATGTTTGTTTTAGTACTGAAAAATTCGTTTTTATTTTCGTGACTTATGGATATTAACTAGTTACATGATTAACAATATAATAAACTTTAAAAAAATACATTCTGTCTTTCTAGAATCTTTTATACGGAAATTTATTGTACAAGACAGACTTTGACTACAATAAATATGTATATATAGGTAAATTTGCTAACTGAGATGTTTGTTAAGATGCAAAGCACATTTAGAATATTATGATGTATTGGTTCAGGTACTCTGAATTAAAAATTCTATCTATCTTGCTCTACTGAATGGTCTGAAAAAATTTTGTCTAATAGTTCTTTGCATATATCTTCTCGGTCTATACTTTCTTCTTCTCTAGATTCTCTTAAATGTCGCTCTAGAGTTTGTTTTAAACACAGTTCAGGTCGCCGACATTCTTTCAATGCAGGAAAATAATTGTCATTTGTCAGTCCGTTAAGTACACTGAGGAGTTGTTCTCTGAAATAAAATTAAACTATGCTTGTTACAGGAGTCAAAAAATAAAATTTTTATCATTGAGCTCAGAGTATATACCTTGTTTCTGGAAGTAAACTAGCCATTGCTAACAGGCCAGCGGTTTGTTCAATTAAACCCATTCTTATTAAAGTTAATTTTAAGTCATTTTGTTTGTCTTTATTACATAAAGACGAAAGTAAAAAGGCAGATTTTATCTGCAATTTTTCAACCGGACTCTGTATTGCTCTCATCAAAACTGAATATCCATCGTTTACTTCCATGTGTCTTAATCCCACTGCATGTCCTCTAACGATGCCTACAAGTCATTTAAAATTTAAAAATTATTCTTAAAAGTTGAAATATTTATCTAAGAAAAAAATGTCATTATTAGAGTTCATACGTACTGATTACATAAAGTAAAATTATTCATGAATTCAATGTAAATTTGTCTTTATTGATTATTTGACAAAATTACATAATCTTTTTCCTTAAACGAATAAAAAGTTGTTTAACTTGAAAATGTACTTACATGAAACTGCATACAGAGCTTTGATTCTTGCTAAGTCTGAGATGTCTGTGTCTACCATACTTAATAAAATTGGCATGTATCCTGCTTCTAAAATTCTTTCTTGACAGAATGGATTATTTTGTGTCAATTCTGCTATAACATTTGCACACCGCCACCTGATTCCACTGTGAGGTGAATTTAAACAAGGTCCAAAAATAGAAAAACCTCCAATTTTGTAGAAATCATTTGCTACATCCATATTGTCTGCTCGATCAGCTATTCTGTCTAATGCAGCTTCGTACTCTGAAGGATCATCTTCTTCTCTCACGTCAACAACATTCTGTAATAATTTTACATCCTTTTGCAGCTCTTCAATTACATTAACTGCCATTGAGGACAGTGCGTTGTTGAGGAACCTTTTTCTCTGAAAACACAGTAGATTGTCATATAATATAAGAGTATAAAAAGTGAAAGATTGAAAACTTAGAAATGCATCAGACTAGATAATACAATTACAAATTAAGAGTTCACTATGTATTACAGGCAATATCTTTAATACGTTTAATCGTAAAAAACCAATAAAAATAAAAATTTGTAAAAATCTAAAATTGTAAAAAATAGTGATATCTATATATTTACCTCCTCGTCTATAGGCTGGAAAGTTGGCTCCTGAGAAGCATCCTCCGCCTTTGTAGCCTCCATAGCGAACCTCAACAGGCCCTGCAGATTCCCAGGCTGTCTTGGCTGATTCGGCAGAATCTCTATTCGATTAGCATTGCTCTGTGTTCTAGGAGCTTCTATTGATAAAGGTCGTGTACTGCTGCTGGCATTCTCCTGACCTGTGTTTTGATTTTGCTGATTTGTGTTCCTGCAAATGCACCAACAAATCAGCTCCAATATTTATCTCTTTTCATGAATGAATTATTCCTTAAAATAATTATAATCGCGAATAAAATTACCTGTCCATGTTTGACGTTTTGCGTGCGTCTCCCGACTGCGCTGCGCCCATTAATAAAACAAATAAAAATTATTAGTACTTGACTTTGAGGAGGTAGTAAAGCATACCGAGATCGTAGCGAATGGAGAGACAGAGCAAGAAACTAATGAGTAAGCACACCTGTTTTCGAAACCAAATTTGGAACAGTCTTCCCAACCTCTTGGATATTTTGTCAGCTTCACGGCTCTTTCTAATACGCTCGCTTATACACACCGAGGTTCGGACTTTTGGCAGCTTATTTACGATATCATACCTATATACGTCGTGCTAACGAATTTTCTAGGTTAAGTTGCGTCAGTTATATGAAAAAAAAAATCAGGGCTGTACCTACAGAAGGTACGTCCCCTTATACAGTGTCGTCATTCGATCGATTTTAGAATTGAAAAATAAGAAACAAATATAACATAGACATTAAAATATTTAAATAATAACAAGGAAAATAAAAAGTATAGAAAGTTTTGAGAGATAGAGGTAATAATATTAATAAAAATTGAAATTTTTGTTTAAAATGCATAAATTTATTACAAAATACAAATAGTTTTATATTACATTTACATTTTTGCTTAAACTCTATAATAATACTTAAAAATTTATTCTGTCCATCTATGCGTGCAATGCTGATTTGTACAGACATAATAAAGTCTCATTTCTTCTTCAGCGCGACGAGTTTGGGCTTGGAAGAATACTGCTTCTCGGTGATTGCACTTTGGACATGGATGCTCTTCAGTTCTTGGCAAAGTTGGATCAGAAATTACATCTGCCACAATGTGAGTTAATTCGCTAAAAAAATAAGATTAAATGTAAGTATGAAAGTTACTTAAAAAAAATACAGATACATAATATACAGAGGTACATTGTATATTTTTAAAAAAGACTTACTCAATTTCGTGCATAATTTTGTTAACATAAATGCAACTACTGTCAGCTAGTGTCTTGAAGTCACAATTTCTACACTGTAAGGCAAAATACAATGCAATTATTAAAAAATAGCGTCAATATGAAGAACGTAAATATAACCTATAAAAACTTAATAACTCGTATTAAATTGACTCATAATCAGATAAAAAAGTTTTAACTCACTGCATACATCAAAACTTTGTTTTCTTTGTCTTCTTTTGGATACAACATGTTATTGCATTCTTGACAAAACTTTATTCCAACAAAACCGGGTCCGTCGTCGTGAGCACCATCATAATTTCCCATTTTCGACATGATTGAAATTTGTTTTTAT
>JAPYZA010003518.1:0-15659 GCA_030522685.1 Eupelmus azureus | reverse complement strand
TACTTTATCATTATATTAGACAAGATAATAGTAAGTCTTTAAGCTAAGAAAATATAGTTGAACAAATATTTTTTTGAAACTGAAAGTCACAGTTAAAGATAATAAAATAAAGCTATTGAAAATTATAATTAATTGAATTGTTAAGAAAAATCTTGTATTATGTACAAAAATAAATATAGACAGAAAAAAAGGAAATTTTATATCTACAATTAAGAAACGCAATGTCATAAGTTGTCTTTTTAAGATTTGTCAACCTCATCTATTATAGTTCACTGAGCATCACACAAGTATCATTGCTGTCATTCAAACGCACGCAATAAATAACAATGTTGCATCTAAAATTAAAATTGATAATTATAAAATTGGCATATATTACCCTCGCTTACCTTGAGGATATCTAAACTTAAAAAAACAATACTACGTATCACAATGTAACCATCAAATTATTTCAGGTCCACGTCGCCGCGGCCGATCGGGTCACGCGCGCAGCTGCTGCGGCGGCGCCGAGGATCTCCAGGCCCTGCAGACTCTGCAAGTGGTCGGCTGCACCCGTAGCGAGGAGGAGGCAGCCGGGGCTGGAACTGCGGCGCTCCTCGACTACCGGCGCCTCGTTTTCATAAGCTCAGACTCGTCCTCGGGCCGCGAGGAGGACGATGCCGACAGCAGCTGCTCCGGCTCCTCCTACCTGAATCAGCCGGCCGGCGGCAGCGGCAGCCCGCACCAGCACGCCGGATGCGGCCTCGAGGACTGCGACTGGGATTACTTCGAGAGCAACTCCCTGAAATTGCCGCCCCAGTTGCCGCAGCTCACCCATTCTCAGCAGGTGAACGCGCAGTCGGTGTCGAGAGACTGGACCTGCTGCACCGCTAGACCGGCTAGCTCTTCGGCGGCCTGTTGTCAGGTGAGGATTAATTTTTCTATTTCTTTACGTTTTATATTTAATTTTTTTTCTATTTCAATTTCAAAAGGATAGTTTTCTTATTTTTTTTAATTGTCAGCTCGTTAAACACAAATAAGTTAACAAAATTTTTATTTAATTTAAAAGACGTTTCAGTTTTTACAAAATAATATAAATTAAAAAATGTACAATGTTGCAGGCTTGTGGAGGATCAAAGAACGCCAAGGTATTACCAGTGCCTGTGCCAATTCCGGTACCAGTACCATATCCGGTGCCAGTGCCAGCCTCACTTTGGACGGGTGAATTCGCCGGACTTGAGCAAGCTAGAGCCGCTGCTGCCAGCTCAATGATAAGCCGCGACGCTGCTAGACTCGAGCAGTCGTTGCCGCTCAGTCTGCGTGGCTGCGACCCTTCGCCCGGCGCTTGGTTCTCCTGGAATCCAAGATTTGATCCATCCAGTCTTATCTTTTCCCAGAGCCACATCTTTCCGGGGCAGCTATCGCCATCAACTGACGTTCTTTTACATACGGTGTGTTTTACATTGAGTATACTTAGAAACTTTATGTTTCTCACAAAAATTAAGAAGCGCTTTTTTGCTTTTAAAATTTTTTTTTTATTTCACATGTATAATTAAAAACTATTTATATATATTTTTTTATTGGATAGTTTTTTAAATAGTAATTAAATAATAGTGTTCTAGTCAGTGATAAAGTCTAAAAACTTAAAAAAATTTAAGTTTCGTATTTTATATCGTTATTTTAAAAGTATAAAATATTGTTTTTACTTACTTACAAAATTTTGAAAATATGAAAAAATAAAGAAAAGAAAAACAAATTTAGAGAAAAGGTGCAATAGATTACACTGCTGTAGCTCTTCTCATATTTTAATGGTATCTAAAAATATTTCAAAGTTTGAGCCGATTAAATAGTCAAAGAAAATGTCATTTTCCTTAAGTCAATATATCTGAAAAAGAGTATAAAATAAAAAAAATATTTGTTTACTTAAATATTCAATACCGTTTTACAATGAAAATATGTAAATTTTATTTATATGTTTACAGGAAAAACTTGAAGAGAAGGTTGAGCCAGAAGCAAATAAGCACGAAACGAACGAGTGTGAAAACAAGCTTAAGAACGAAAGCAAAGAACTTCCAGAGGTTCAGCAACCGGAAGCTGAGAACGAAGAGCAGCAGCAGCAGCAACAGCAGCAGCAGAGAATGTTTCGGCATTCTCAGGAGCAGGATTCTCGCAGCTCATCAGGCCGTTCCTCAGCAGACAGTAGTGATCTAGAAGATTCAGCATCACATCGTTTTTCTCGAGTCCTCATAGTCAATGATGATTCTCTTACGAGTGACAACGATATCGAAGATAATGAGGACTCGGATTCTGCTCGAGAGGGTCATCCAGTTAGTTTGAGACGAGCTAGCACTCTTTCGGAGCAACGACAGTACAAGGACACGGAAAAGGAAGACGAACCAGTTGTTTTGAAAAGAATACGTCTGCTCGACGAGGATGTCGATTTGGATGAAGACAAGTCAGATAAGTCATCCCAGTTAGAAGAGGATAATGAGAAAGAGCACGAGGAAACATCGAAAAACAAATATACATTTGATGGCAAAAATTGTAGTCAAGAAATAGCTAGTTACGATGAAATTTACCTAGCAAGTAATCAGGAGAGCTCTGAAAATGTTATTTTGCTAAAGTCGATAAAATCTCTTGATCCAGAGAGTATAGAGCAATCGATTTATCGTACCGATGATCATTTCACGCCGGGCTACAAGACATATCCCAAACAACAATCGGATGACAGCAAGGAGCAGTCGGAGAAGCAGGAACTCAGTCTAGAGAATTTGTGCGAGAGCGAAAAAGATGATTCATCGAACGACTCAGCCGTAATGCCGGACTCCCTCGAAGTCAGTATGCAGGATCTGGAGGATAGCATAGAGGCTGCCAGCTCGACAGGCTGCGGTGTTGCTGGAAGAGCGCTGCTGGCAGCCTCGAGTCCGATAGAGGGGAAAAACCTGCTGGAGGGGGCGAGAGAGAAGGAGGAGACAGCGGAGGGGGAGGACAAGCGCAGCCCAAGCAGCGCGAGTCCCAGTTCGAGTGAGAGCGGCGCGAGCAGCAGCACGAGCGCCGGCGCTGGCGGAGCGCTCAGTAGTAGCGACGAGCTGCACGAGTACAGCGTGACGCCTTACGAGCAGCCGCAGCAGCAGGACGTCAACAATATCCCGGACAGTGCAGCCTTCATGGCTAAGTCGCGCAAAAAATGGCAGATCCCTGCGAGTTTCGATATCAAGGGCATACCAAGCACGCACTTTATGCCACCGGAGCGCAAGAAGGATTCCTCGCACTCGTCTCTGAACCCGCTGCTCAGTGCCGCCGCAGAGGCCGACGAGCTGCAACCCGAGGACGAGGAGAATGCAAACAATGGCAGCTGCTCTGTCCGGGATGACGACGAGGAGGATGAGTCGCTGCTGTTTGGAAGCATGACGACAGCCCGAGGCGCGCATGACGAAAGTAGCGCTGCTGCTGGCGGCGAGAGAGTGAGAGGCGAGCCACCGCCGCATTCGCAGCCGCCAGCAGCAGCGTTATACGAGCAGGTGGGAGGAAGCGCCGAGGACTCGCAGCGATACCGCGCAGTCGAACGGCGCACGCCCACTCGGAAGGAAGAGTCCGTCGACGATGATGACGTTATCGTGTCACCCTCCCCCGCGCGACGACGCGACTGGACCGCCGCCGACGCTAACCTCAGTCTCAACCACCTCACTAACAACACCTACAATAACAATAACATCAACAATGCCGCGGCCAATCAGGTGAACAACAAGTACAGGAGCCTCGTCATGATAACGCAAGGTACCTATCAGCCAGTCAACGTCATCACCTCGGACACGACGACGCTGCTGCAGCCCCAGCTCGAGCAGAGCAGCTACTTTCAGCTCGCGCTAGACCCCAGCCAGGAAGCCAGACGGTAATCACGCTTTGGCTTTATTACTGGCAATTGTAATCCAACCTAGTGAAAGTTTCTAGTGTTCTATACATGTAGTGCTGAATTTTCCGGTTTCTCGTTTGTGTTGATAGAAAGTGTCTTAAAATCTTTTCTAGCTATCCAAGTGTCAATACTAGTGAATTTTATTCTCCATTTGTTCGCGTTTTCTCAACTTAGTTTGCAGAAAAAGTTTAGTGGCTTGTAAAGTGGTTTGTGTGTTCTGGAACGCTTCCAAGATTCGGAATCATATTATTATCCGTGAAAAGCCTGGATCGTTCTTCCAACAAATAAAACGTTTATTAAAATTTTTATTTTATACAATCAGTAGATTTTCAGAAACATCTTTATGATAATTCAATTTTAAATTAATTAAAATATTAAAAACAAGTTTAAAAATACTTTATATTATTATTAATTACACGTAATATTTTCGGTTTTCATTTATTTTTTCCGTGAGCACGAGATAAATATTTTTATTTTAGTGTATATGCATATTCCGGTTAAAACTACCAAGTAAATAAAAAATTCATGATAACTTGAAAATATTTGTTTCAGGAGAAATGCTGGTCCGGGTCTGATGAAGAAACCGATACCATGCAAACGTTTGTTGACGAATCCCGAGCCTGAAGTGGATAGTGGTCTTAGTGTAGGAAGTGCTAGTGAGAGCGATGACGTGCAATCCGTTAAAAATGCTTCGAAACAAAGTTCCCGGAGTCCTATTCTTCTTTCTAATAGAGAGGAAGAGCCACAGCCAGCCCCACCGACTCCGCCGGAGATATATGAATCGCGTCGCGGCGGTCCACTCATCCTCGAAGAAGGATTGGCCGACGACGATTCTTGGGTGGAGGAGATTTCACACGATGAAGATGAGCAGAGCGCGACGACGGCTACCGAAGAGAGCTCCGAGGACGAAGCCGGAAACAACCTCGGAGATCGTGAAGAGGAGTTACGTGGCTACCATCGCCAGGCCATCGACTTTACGCTCCACACAATCGTAGAGGAGTCATGCGAAGAAAGCGAAAGCGAACACGCTAGTGCCAGCTGGAGACGTCGTTTAGCTTCGGCCTCCGCACCCGATCTCGACAAGTACCTGTTCTTCGGTCTTGGTCCCGATGGAGGTACTGGTAACAGTAGTTCACGTGAGCTTGACAGCATGTCCGAGACATCATCCATCTTTTCCGAAGGCCTAGACTCGCTGACCCGTGAAGAGAGCGCACAACATTCTAGCCAAGAAAAAAATAGCATCGAATATACGAATGGCAACTCGACGAGGATGGAGAAGTATTTCCTAGCGGAGTTCCTTGGTCTTGATCAAGACAGAAGGGACTCGGATGGATCGGTAGGTAGTGACTCAGAAGGCCGACCAAGTCCTGAGGCGCAACGTAGAAAACGGCTGGTACGCGCTCGTGGGACCGGTAGATCTCACAGTTCTTCTCTTGACAATCTACTGGCATTGACGCATAACTCACAGAATTCTGGATCGCATCAAAACTCCTTGCAAGATGGCAGCTCAGCTACAGATGCACAAGAATCGGAAGGTTCATCGACAGAGACGGACGGTGCTGACGAAAATCCAGTACCGGCGTTCGGCTCGGACGGACAATTCGACACGGTCAAACGTAAAAAGAAGAAGCTGAGAAATCCCGGCGCTCAGAGTCCACGAGTGAGCGAGGATAGGAACAAAACACCAGAGCCACGGGCTGCAGAGCTTAGCGCTGAGTTAGCGGAGGAAGAAACCGACGGAGCCGGAAATTCGGAGGAAGATGGTGCCAAAACTCCACAACCGGAAAATGTTCTTGCAAGTTCGCCAGCTGAAGGACAGAATGCTCAGGACGAGGCTAACTCGGCTAGGTCAAAACAACAATCCAGGGACTCAGGTTTCGTGGGCAGCTGCGATGATCTTCTACTACAACCGCAACGAAACATGGCTAGTGAAGGTAAAACATCGCTCGATAATAACTCGGTTGATGCGGCGCAAACCAAAGATTATCAGCAGCGGGATAAGGAGCGGCACGATCGACTTCATCCAGACGAACGTAACATTCATGAAAGGATTCTGGAACACCATAGACTGAGAGAAAGACTAACTAAAATAGACGTGCATATTGAACAGACCACAACAAGCGGCTCATTATCGCGCAAGGATAGTTTTAACAACTGGTCGAGCGATGAGGAAACAAATCTTATGATGTCGAAAATGCGCCAATTCTTTAAGACCATGGTGGCCAACTCGAACAATCCGAACCAAGCAGGTAGCACTGCTTCCAGTGCTGCCTCGCCCGCACCGAGCCCAAGTCCTCGACTCTCTGGTTACTCTTCGAAGACTCGAACCTACTCACAAGCTCAAAACCGCACGAAGCCACCCCAGCTTGTTTATTTCGAAAACGAACTGACGCGATTGATGAAGACGGTGCCGGGTATTCGAGACGAGCAAGTGCGCGAAATCGTCGAATACTTAAGTTCTGAGGATACCTGGTCTGACTCGTACGATAGCTCAGATTACACAAGTTCAGATCTCGAGGGCGCCACAGCCGGTGGCAGAAGATCTGCCCTACAAGAGCAAATTTCACAGAGCTGTCAGCAAATCATCAGTAAGTTCGACACAAATTCACCGATCGCACCAGAAGAACGCTCAAGCTCCGCCGAGCGGAGGGATGCGCCAATCAAGCCTAGCACGCAGCAAGCTCTTGGTCGCGATACGGCTTTCGTTTATCAAAAGCTTGTGCAAAGCTTCACGAAAATGGCTGGCGATAACGTTACGAGTGATGCAAGCTCTACGCCCCACAGTAGTCCACCGCTCATTGCAAAAGTTATGCATCACATCGGCAGCCGGCTCGTCGCGCTTATGCATGAGGTCTCCGAGAGCAATTCTACCGCAGGACATTCGCATAGTGGCGCAGGTTGGAGTAGAAGATATCCTCACCATCGCACACCCTCATCGGCTTCTACGACCGAAGACGACGACTCGACTTCAGATTCGGCGGGTGCTCCTACGGTATGTGTTTCATCTCAATACTTTTTAACCTTTATTCATACTCTCTTTGAAAATAAACAGACTGCATTTTGTTTTCAAACAAAGCATTATATTGATTTTTATTTTAACTTGGCTCAAGGACATTTTTGATAAACTTATATTATTTTGTATAGCAGCTGCCACGCTCCAAGTCACACGACCCGCTTTTACTAATAAATGGTCACGCGAGCACGACAAGCATGCCACCGGAGGCCGAGGAACGCGAAGCCAGCGACTATGAGCGCTTTTCCTGGCGAGGCAGCTTCGAATCTGCTCTCATGGCCGCGGATTCTCGCACTAAGCTCAGCCTCCTTGCTTGCTCGGGCGACGTGAGCGCAACAGCAATGGCAGCAAAAAGAAGAAGCGCTGGAGACTTGTTGTTCAACCCCAAGAGCTTCTCTAGAGAGCAGCTTGACAGGGTACGGAGCTGCGGTTCAATCGGAGGCACCGTTGGCGCTGGAACAACTACGGTGTGTGGAGGTTCCATTGAAGAAAAGATCTGGAGCAATAGGAGAAGGTCATCCGTGCCCGATGCCAATACAAAAGGAGAGTCTGGTATGAATACTTAATTATTCATTTAATTGTTATAGTTTTTTTCATCTTCATGTATACGTTATACTCTTTATTTACATAGTTTGAGTATAATTAATTTACGTTCTGTATCTTCTACATTGTAATAGTTATTCTAAAAGATTTAACTTTCTCTATTCTTATTTGAAGTTTTTTAAAAGACACTTTAAATAAAAGCTATTATTTTCGTGATAAACGATGTATTATAATGTTTCCGGCCTTGAATGTGTTAAAAAGGTTTTAAAATTTCTCAAGATAAATACATTAAAAGCAAGGCACTATTTCACCACAATCATTTGCATTAAAATCAATGAGAAAATTACATAAAAAAGATTAGTTACCACGGGAGACAATACAGTTTATTTTAAATGAAATCAGATATTAGATAATACGTAGTGAACAATTTATCGAAAAATTTTAATTTATAACTTGTTTTTACTTTTTTTTCCAAGTGAAATTGTGTACAGTGCAATGTTTTTATATGATACATTAATAATTTTAATTAAATTTTTATAGACGGATCTGACTTATTGTTTTACTACGAGGTATACTAGGTACCCGTAAACTTTACGATTAATTACAATAACTACATTTAATATATGGATTAATTTTCTGTAAATTAAAAATCGACTTTAATGAAAAAAACCACCATTTCCTAGATAAAGAAAGAATTTTTATTTATTATTTAGCTGAATAATTTTGACAAAAAATTTAATCAGAAATATTTGAATTTCTTCGTTTAATTCAACGTAGTGAAACATGAAAAACAAAGATAAAAATGAAATTTATGTAGGCGCTTCAGCGGGAGACGAAGATACGGAAGATGAGGAGGACGAAGATCTTGAATACACAGCTCAGGGCGACTCTCGAGCCACGACGCTACCCCGAGGCATGCAAATGGCGGGTAATGCGGCCTCGTCAGCGACGAACTCCTTGCCACGACAGAGCGGCAGCTCAGCCAACATGCACAAGGCTCACAGCGTATACCACTTTCTACCTCAGCATAACGCGGTCAAGTCGGCACGTTACCGGCCACCCGGCTTTACGCGCAATAGCCCAAGCGCCCTGCAATCCGGACCCAAGCGGGCGTTTAGCGCTCCCGGGTTACAGCTGCAGTCCAGGTCGAGGCGCGCCGGCCAGCAGTCCATCGCCCACGGCCAAGGCTCTGCCAACACCTCCTCGTCCAGCGCCAACGTTTCCGCCAGTACCTCCATCTCCGCCGGTGAGTGCCTCACCTTTCTTTTTTACATAGCGACGCCTACGATTTATTCGGCCCGAGAGGATGTACGCAACCATCGTATTTATGTAAATTCTCCGTCTGAAATATTACACAAAAAGTTGGATTTTAAACAGGACTTAAACTTCGTTCAAATAGGAGCTAAGATATGATTTAGTTTTTATTTTTACTTTGAGTAAAATATGATGAAAGTAATTTAAAGTTAACGGAAAAACAATATTCTTTTTTTCTCTTATAAAGTTTATGTAAACATCGTTTTGCAAGAAACGGATTGTCCTGTTTTTCTTAATGTTTAACATTTCCGAACATTGCATTTATGTTTAACGCAATATGAAAAATATTATGCGTTGATTTAATTAAACGACTTGAAGAGTTATCGAGTAGCCGGAAAAGAAAAAGTCGCATTAACAAACCGTGTGCGTGAAAGAATAATATTATCTCGATCTCGCGATACGCTCATAAATCCAACGGCATCGCGATCCCACGCGTCGCTTATTTTTTTTTCACCGGTTTCTGTTTACGTGGGTGCGTGAAAGAGCGTTCTCGTCGACTCGTCGTATTAATTAGTCCCAACGTTTCCATCTGTATACATAGGTGAGCGTATTTTATTTTCGTTATGCTAGCCCGCGAGCCGAGCTATAGCAGCCGGGCGCGCGCGCGACTAGAAAAGCGATGTTCAATTGGTAAGGAGGGCGTAGAAAGTGAGTAAAGCGGAGCAATTCCAGGTTTCATTGCGGAGTCGGGCCCCGGAATCTCATGGCGGCGGCGCAGTCTGCTGCGTAATGCCGTGCAGCCGCCGCCGAGAGCTGCTGTAGAAGGGATTGCGACATCGAGATCGCTGCCATAATCGCGATATCTCGCGCTCTGTCTTTCCTCTCCTCTCGCAAGCTACTTAGTCGCGATTATTGCGACAATTAGCAATCTATATGTATTACACTGCAAACATTTTTGCGTCCATCACGCCCGGTAATATATTTTTGCTTTCTTTTGTCCGGTTCTCACAAAAAAGTGAAATTGATCCGAGCTTTTAAAGAACTGCTCCGAGTCTTTTAGAGTAATTACTTTTTTGTAGGCGCCGCGCGGGGAAAATAATGGAGAGACATTAGTCTCGAGAGACTAGGTGCGTCCTGCAGGCGTGAGCGCACGACGACCACACGAAAAGCATCCTCAATTTATCGATTTCCCTTCGCTTAAAGTAACGGTAGTAAATAATAAGCTGAGCAAACAGTATGGCAGACAGTAAAAAAAATGATAGACTTTTCGGAAACGAAAATGAGCGCAGTTCGTAAGACACTGATTTATTCGAATAAAGCGTTGTAAGCATTTTCTTTAGAAATATAAAACACATGGACTTCGAAAATGTACGATAAATTTTTCGAAACGCAAGAAATCAAAATCTTTGAGAAGAAAACGAATGAAGTTCAAGGAAGAAAAGCAAAAGAAAACATATGGCGAGGAATTAAGCAAGTGTCAGCATCTGGAAGATCAGCGAGGCGTGTGCTTAAAAAATTCCTACTGGAGCTGCTGCGTGCGACGTTTAAACGTGTGTACGCGCGCGCAGGTATATATGGAGAGCGCGAGAGAGTAGCGAGCGGCGTGCGAAAGAGAGACGCAGCCGCGCTGCTCTCCTCGGGGCTGAGCCAGGCGAACGGCCGCGTGGCAGCCTCAGCCGACAACACGCTCACACACACATCGCACAATGGAATTAGAAAGAAAGAGAGGCCGGGAGCGTGCGTGTGCGTGCGCGCTCCAGCGACACCTTCTCGTGCTGCCAGCGATATTTCCGGCCTGAGCTCGCGCGCACCTTCGTTCTTATTACAATTAAATGTCGTAACTCCCAAGGCGCCGCGCGGGGAAAGCAGCGCCGAATATCCAATTGCGGCGCTGGCGATATACACACGCTGCGCAACGCACAGCTGCCGCCTGGCTGCAGCTCGCTTCCGACCGCAGAAATGAATATGTTATGCGAAGCCGGAGAGGAGAGGAGTTTTATTATTTCATGATTGAGCGCCCTGCTAGTATGCTTGCAGGATTCTAGCTGTTCGATAGGAAGCGGAACATGTCTGCGACGTTTTGCCTGTGAAAGTTTTATCTGGCTTGAATTATTGTTTTGGCTGCGGAAAATATTTTTAATTCTTTTTTTACGTCGCCCCTAAATTATTATGGAGAAACTCCACGTATACCTATAAATATAGAAAATAATTAGTTTTCTTTTATTTATAAGTTACGAGAAAATCACATTTACATAATAGGCACGACATTAAATATCTATAGATGTAGAGAGTTTCAAAAGTTCTGTTATTCAATCTCCGCTCTATATAGCCACTTCATTTTTCGTACTGGAAGCTTATTCAGCTAAATATTCTAAGTGTTAAATCAGACGTTTCTTCGCACGAGTATAAATTCACGTTTACCTTGCAGTAAACTCGTATATTTTATAGCAACAATAAAATCTCGTATTGTCATTGATCGTCAATAAAAAATGAGCTTCTTGAACACCTTGCCAGCTAAAAACATCAAACCGAAAGATGTATTTTACTTGAATTTTAAGCACGTACAGCAGGGGTGAAAAAGTATCTTCTATATTGGGGTAAGACAAGGTGTTAATTGCAGCTAGAGCACCGGGGATGGCGACCGTACAGAATCGAGGTCCGGCGAGCGCTCGAGTGTGAAATACGAGAGAGAAACTCGAGCGGCCGCGGCGGCGAGCGATCGATCGGCCGTCTTTTAGATCAGAGAATGCGAGCAAAATGCGATAGCCAGGTATGCGCGCGGCCGGCGACATACTCTTTATCCTCCATTTCTCCCGTCGCCTCTTGTATATCCGGCTTCGCTTCCCGCGTGCACGAAGAGCCGGCAATTGCAGACGCACGAGAGCGTCGCGCGCACGCGAAACTGCGACAAATAGCTGAAATCCTTTCTGCATAATGCGCGGCTGCTTATGCGAATGTAACTCTAGAAAGGAGGAAGTCGCGCGAAACTTTCTCGCGCTGCACCATGTGTCCTTGATTAGAGCCGGCGTCTCTGCCTTTTTTTCTTTTCCGTCCGTCTTTTCCGTCTCTTTTTTACTCTGCCGTGCCTCCTTTGTTCTTGTGTACTTGCAGCGAGCGGCCCCCCCGTCTTCGGAGCGCGCGCGCACTCGACTGACTTTTCTGGAATGTAACCTAGTAAAAGCGCGCTCGAGAAGCCGATCTGGGACTCCGGCGGTATAGTCCGAGGCGTCTTGAGTCATTTTCTCGAGTTTCTGCGCTGCTTTTTCGAAAGCTTTGCATCTCCGTTTGTCGCGCTGAAACCGAAAGTAGCAAAGCAGCCAGCACACATTTATGGTCCCATCGTTTCAACATCTGCGGCGGCGGCTCCACTAATTGTCGGGGCAAGGATCGCTCCTCGAGCCTCTTAATTTCCCCTCGTTCTCCAAACTAGCAGCAATTAAGCCTCGATGCGGGACACTCTCGGTTTTTGCGGCTCTGAAGCATCGTTAAGCCAGGCCAATTTAGACGAAGCGTCGGGGAAAAAAAGAAAGGGCAGCGGGGAAATGCTAGCCGGCGACGCACTTGTCTCGTGCTCTCTCCTCGTCCTGGTGTATATACAGAGCCGCGAGTTGCGAGCGCGCGCAGCGCAATGACTCTCACCTTGACACAGATACGCGGCGCGAGCGCGCGCGTGGACTCTCCAGTCACGGAAAAAGCCTGCGCGCTGTTATACACCTGCGGTTATCATTTCCCCGCTAATTTTGCGCCGCTTATCTGAAATCAATGCGCGTTTTCGAGGAACGCGGCTCGTTCTTCCCGAGCGCCCTCGGTCATCGCTCGCTGGCTTTCTAAATCGCTGGAATTTTCTTCGAAATTCGGTGCTTCGCGAGAGCGCGTCTAGCGTTCGTATAACGTAATCATCGGTAATTCCTTTATTTACTTCGATTATTCGCTTTGAAATCAATGTTAATATACTCATGGACTACAGCATTCCTAGCGCTTGCGCGTGCTAGCTACAATCACTGGCGATAATTAATGCATACCTATTCCAATAAGACTCGCTATTTTTTTCGTCAGCTCTGAATTAAGAACGAAAGGCGGCCGGCATTCCAGAGCGGCTCACTAAGCCAGCGTGCTCTTACCGCAAAACCTTTTTCTCTCTCGTATTCGAGCTCTCGCACTCTAAATCCCAGCTGCGTACGTACGCGTTAAAGAAAAGTACAGGAATCGCAGAGCGCGTGCTCGTTTCGTGTCCGCGAGCTACTCTCGTTAAAAGCCATGATGAAACTTAAACGGCGCCGATTCGGGATTCGGTTGCGCGTGCGCACAAACAAGGCGAGCGCAGAAGTTGAAAGTGGATGAAGCGATAACGAATGGGAAGAGAGAGAAAAAAGTGTATGTAATACTATCGGAGCCAGGGGCCGTTCCGTTTCGCGGATTAGGGAATAATAATCGGGCGCTCGTTAGCGAGCAGCTCGAAAAGGCAGCGACTCCGCAGGATTTCCTTCTCGCTCCCATTAGCGCGCCGCGCGGCGCGCACTCGGAGAAGAAAGCCAAGTTCCCGTTTTCCGCTGACGAATTTCGACACGATTTTCCGAAAGCCGGAAGCGCGCTTCAGATGTGCGCTTTGCGTTTCCCGAATCCCGGCAGCATCGATGAGCTGCCGCGTCGCTGAAGCTGCCTAAAAAGCAGCGCGCGCAAAGAGAAAACTTCGAGAAACGAGTCAACTACGCTCTTTTAAATAATTGAACGGCGCGCGGAACGAAGCCTGCTTGCGGGAGCGCAGCGAGCGTGTAAAGCCGGCGAAAAAAAAGAAGTTCCAAGGTGAGCCGGAGGAATCCCTCCGTGGAGGAAACTCTATATCTGCACTGCGCGCTGCGCCGCGCCAGCCTCGATGATTCAGCCTGCGGATCATCCTAGAAGCACGTATATACTTTGCCGGCGACTGCAGCTTCTGCCGTCGCTGTTTACGTTTTCAAGAGCGTCACGAGCCTGTATATGTGCCCCCACTCGCGCGCGCGCATCATCGGCCGCGCGCTGCACGTATATAGACAAACTGCATTAGAAAGCCAAGTGGCAATTTTCTTTACGGGCTTTCCCACTGTGCCGGCGTACGAATGCATGATTATTTTCGCCGAGGCTGGCACGTAGAGGCTCGGGCGGCTTATAGACGCTGCTGCTCACGTATTTATATTTTAGGTAACGGTTAATCGTTAATTCGCCTCGCGTTTAGTCTGCTGCAGAACGATTCCATAACCAAATTTTTATGCTGGAGGTCGTATATAATCAAAAGTCTCTGATGTCATTACTTTACTATGCTGCTTTTCAATTTCGTGGGACCTTGGGTTGATTGTGAAAGTAGGAAAAGTAAATTCTTTATTGAAACAAACATGTCATTGATAACAATAGGCGAAAAAGCTGGGATTTACGAATTGCATTGAGGAAATTATAGTCTGCATATTCCTAGTTTCTTTTTAACACCTCAAGTAACAAAAAGCCAGTCAAGAACAGAATTTTTCATAACCGCATCTAATCACCGATTTTTTTGCTTGCCATAAAGTCCGCATTTCGAATTGTTACAAAAAGCGTGATAAACATTTTCAGCCGAGCGAGCCTCGACCAAACACTTGCTGACATTTCCTTAACTTAGTCTTCCATAAAATCCTACTACTCTTCCAAGTCCGTGCGTTTAAAAAGTCATTGACGTAGAACAGCGCAACTTTCACTCGAATCAAGTGAATAATCAAAGATTTCATTTGCGTGCGCGATCATCGACGTTGTTTCGATAATTATTAATCGAAAAATTATCTCTTTGTACATAGGGATGAACTCATCATTGATATACTTCGAGACTTTTATATCACCGGATGTACGCGCGTTTAGTTGAGAGGGAGCTGTATAACTATTTTTCCCATGCATCAGCGAGCAGTCGCGTCTCTGTTAGCTCTTAGAAAAGTCGTTTGATTCATTGGTGCGTGGACCTCGAAGTTTTTTTCATTTTACATGCTTCTGTAGATGTTACTCTTTATTACATATTAATGTGCGTCCTTGCTTCCTTCCTCGGTAAAAAGGAAATTCTCGGTGATAATAATCACGAGATAATACATATTAATTTTTTAAAGAAAAACGCAAGTACAAAAAATCTGTCCATAGAATGGATCACTATGGTAAGTTATAATTAGTTACTCACAAATATGTGAAAAGACATGAGAATTCATTGTCAAAATGGTATAATATAAAAATAATTCTGTACAAAATGTTGTTGAGTATTGCTTTCTAATATAATTATATTTCATTTTTATTACATAGTTTTTGCAAAAAGAAGAACCTAAATGTTAAATATTTATATTGTAATAGGATTTTTTAATACAATACTGATATAGCGGTATAATATAAAAAAGTTTCTCTTCTAGTTAAAAAGCTCAATTTATTCATTACGACTAGAATTTTCTAAGGAACAAAATAAAGCCTTCAAAATTAAAATCGGATGACAATTAATAAAGGTTCGGATGAATCTATATATTCACATTATAAAATATTTGTTCCAAGTTTTTTACTTTGTTACTCGTAGGATATCCTCTTCTTTATATTATATCTTTTAGAGTATTTTTATATAAGACCTAATAAAATCTAATCATAATATAAATTTTTTAAATTTGGATTCATTTTCGTAAAAAAACTACCTTAATTGTCAGAATATGGAAGAATTTGATGGAACTATATATACTTATCAGGATGAGTCAGATAGTCATAAATATAAAAATTTAAGGCAACTGCGAAGGTTAGGCTAGGTTATATTTCGTAGTTTACAAACTACGTTTTTAGATTGCAAAATTTTTTAAATTATTTATTCTTCCACAATTCTTTGAATCGAATAGAATAGAAGAAAACTTAAATATCTAAAGAATTTTGTAAATTAAAAGCGTAGTTTATAAACCATGAAAAGAAATGTAATCAAACCTCCGAAGTGGCCTTAACTTT
>JAPYZA010003517.1:0-24051 GCA_030522685.1 Eupelmus azureus | reverse complement strand
ACACAGAAACACACAAGTCGACGCGTGCATGCATATACAATAAAACGCGCGGACAGCTTGCGCAGGGGAGCTTACATAATCGAGAGCGGGGGGCAATTTTTGCATCTATCTCCTTTTGCCTGGTTTCCCATGCTCAATATTTTCTCGGAGAGGAAAATCGGTTCACCGCGCGGCGCTGCGGTGCGCGCGCGCGCGCGCGATTTAGAAAGGTGAGCGCTCGGATGCGAGAAAGAGAGAGAGAGAGAGAGAGAGAGAGAGAGAAAAATGGCCAGTTTCTCAAGCGCGGCCAGATAAGATGTAGGTGCAATTGCGCGCTAATCAGCGGATCGTTCGGAAAAAGCAGCGGCGCTGCCGCTGCAGGTATAATAAAAAGGTGGACGCGCGCGGCGCGATGTGGCAAGCGCCGATCGTGTTCCCAGGAGCCTTGAACTTTCGCGGATTATCGCGCGAGAGATGCGCTTTTTTCGCGCTGCGCTCAGGCCTCTTCGTCTTTTAAGATTACACACGGGCTTAATAAGGTCACTGCAGGCAGGCTCTCTTTTTTTCCATTGCGAAAATGTATAAGCGCGCGCGCACAGATCGCGGACAGATTAAGAGAAGTCAGCGAGCTTTTATGTAAGCGAGCGCGTGTATAATGAGAAAATCGAAGTTCAGGAGATTATTCTGGCGGGGATTCTTCTGGCGCGTCGATGGGTCGATTTGGTATTTTATTACGGGCGCCGGTTTCTCAATTCCACGCGTTGACGTAATTTCGCGGCGATAAAGCGCAATCTGGCCGGGCCTCTCCTCGGAATAATATTTAATTCATGCAGGATCGGGCTCGGCTCGGGAGTAATGTTTAGAAAGTGCCGGCGCGGATTCCAGATTTAAGAGGCGGCAATCAAGCCTTTTTCAAAATTATTAATATCGCCTTAATGATATAATATTTGGAGAAAGGACTGGCATTACGAAATCCACGGGAGATCATTAGCTTAAGCCGCTCGTTTTCAATTCATTAAGCTGCCATGTTTACATTAAATGAAAAAAGAAATTTATGCATATTCGCAGCGATGCCTCGTAAAGATTCGAAAAATAATTCAAAACTCCAACTCACCTAGTACGGTAGGTTCCATCGTGCTCCTGCTGCTTGTTCCACTGGAGGATGGGGATGGGTGTGGTGGTCGATCTCCTGTCGATATTTGCTGGGGCGGCAGCTGGATCCTGGTACTGGGCGTTCTTGGGCTCCTGGTACTGGCCATTGTCTACGGCATGGTTGGGCTGTTGCTGGCTCGCCTGCTGCTGGTAGGCCTGGTTCGAGTTCTGGAAGGGCCTGCCTCTGTACACGTCCTGGGCCACGGCTACGCCCAGAATCACAGCCAATATCTGTGGGAGAAGGGGAGTGATGGTTGTTTAGTTATTGTTGCTTGTTGAGGAAGTGGAGATAATTTGTGGTAATTATTAGGCTTTGTAAATTGCGTGCTGATGTTCGATTCTGTAAAATTACTTTTAATAATTTGTTCTTGCTTCTGGTTTTAAATTATCTGAGTTTGTTTCTGGTTGTTAATTACATTGGAAATCGTAAACATGTAATTTATCGTTTATTTGTTTGGAAAGTAACGTAGAGAGATATAATTTACTCATTTTAATTGTCGACCCATCCCGTTCGTTATCAAACACAATCTCGATCCTACTCTTCTACTCGCTAACTTTTACACTTACTCTCGATCCTCCTCGAGCTCATCAATCATCTTTCAAACGGCGAAACTCAAACTGCAATCATAAACTTCTACCGGTATCAACTTTCATCTACGATAATTCAATCCTTCCAATCTCAACGATCGGTATCACCTTAATTGAACGATACCCTCGCACCCCGCGCGCTTCTTCAAAAAGAAACAGCCGCAAACAAAGCCGAAGAAAGTCAGCCCAGACATATAAAGAATCCCGACTACACCTCGGCTGAATCATCTCTCAGCATATACCCATCCCATCCCAGCCTCGAGGCATCATCATCCCATCCTCGAAAATTTCACTTTCGATCCGCGCACGCACGCGCCGGTTTATTTATATCACACGCGCCGCTGCTCCATCATCCCATCCTTTTCGCTTTCGAATCGAGCGGCCTAATCCTATCCTCGACTTTCTAAGCTACTCCTAAGAGCGCGCCGACGCCGGCAGCCTGGAAATCGATCATCGGGACGCGAGTGATCGATATGCGCGATCTATTCGGGAGGTGCAATCTCTTCCGGAGGCCGCCGGCGAAAACTGTGCCAACGGCGGCGCACGACGAGGAGAGAAAGACAGTTGCGTAATGAGGGCTTGGAGTAAACGAACCCGAGAGAGTATACATGGATGCATGCGGGCCTTTCTTCGCCCGATTCTCGAACTGTCGAGCGCGCCAATTTGTAGCGCCGCGGGTAAGGCAATTTTGCGCTGGCTTTATATGGGCTTTTGCTAATGGTAGTTTTGATTTGCTTTTCCAGATTGCCGTGGCTGCGCGTGCCTGTTAGTGGTTGACGGATTTTTTTGGCTGACTTCTTTCGGCTATTCGTAGTTTCGTATAAGTTAGTGGATCTTTTAGATTTAACGTTTTGGGATTGCGTAAGTGAAATTAATGTGAGAAGATAATAGCCAATTACTTGTCGCCAATCAAGTAAATAATGAACTAAACGAAAAAATGATAGAAACAAAAGAACAGCTTTGAATAAATTTTAAGAAAAAGTCTAACCCGATATCCAGCCGAACAATTACCACAATGACATTGTTTAATTAAAGACCACTAATCCCACGCCCATCGGCATCCACAACTCGCAATCTTTTTGTGATCGGAAAACAATTACGTTATTTTCATCATTCTAACATTTTCCCGCCCAAGCGCTAATAATTTCCGTACTCTCCCAACGACCAATCAAACCGCTTGCAACATGTAAAAGTCAAAAAAAGCGCACGCAAGAGTGTATACATCCCTCCCTATCTACATCTCGTCTCCTCTGTATCTGGACGTTCGGCTCGTCGCGGCGGCAGCGGCGGTGGCTCCCGGTGAAAGTGAAAAGCAAATGCCGGTGCGGGTCGTTTAACTCCTGACCCGCTAACCCATCCTCCCATGCTCCCGCCCGCGCGAGGCTCATCCTATCTCTAGCTGTGTAGATCGGAGCGGCCACTTTGTGGAGATAGTCGATGCTGGGAGCGATTGTGAAGCGGTGAGGAGAAGGAGAGCTGAGTGCTGGGAGAAAATTGCGCTTTTTGCACTGGATAGATTAGGAAAATTTAAATGGGCAATTTGGATGATCGGTGGGGAACGGTTTTGTGGGTACGTTATTTTGTTTTTATGGACGGGGACGTTGGATGTGGTTATTTACTGGTTTTACGGAAATTCGATTAGTTGGAGCTGTGATTTTGTATTGAGAATTTTGATTAAACGTTTGCTTACTTATACATTACTTACTTACATTCCTTACTTTTTTTAAATTGCTCGCGTTTACTTCTATGTAATAAATCAAAAACAAAATACAAAATACAAAATACAAAATACAAATAATAAATACAAAATTGTATTTTACAAAGAAAATCTTGAAAATTGTGTTGAAAATCTTGAAAATTTAGTAAGAACTAACAATTTGCATCCCAGAAACTAAACCACAACTCCCTTCAATACTCATACCCCAATCAGAAAAACTACTGAAGGAAAAATCGAAAAATCAAATTGAAAAAATCTTGAAAAACCACAAACTCAACTTCCATAAAAGCAAACCAGTAGCTCCCTAATGCAAAAGCTCGCGCAGATTACCGATTAGCCTAGCTCCGTAGCACTCCGCGCGCCATAATCAGCGGCTAAAACCGCGAGCCGCCAGACTAAAATAATCGCAATAATCGTAAAAAAAAAATCAACTCACCGCAGTCTTCATCATCTTGTCCTAGTGTATGCTCTCTCGAGTCTGAGGAAAAAAAAGGAGGTGCGCACGTTCTTTGGTCACACCGCAGACGCAGATAAACGAACTCGCGAAGAACTAAATATACGTAGCTCGAAGGAACTGGCAGGAGCGGCTCGCTCGGAGACGACTCGACGAGGCGGCTATCTATTGTGGAGAAGGAGAGGAGAGAATCCCTTTATATACCGACTCTCACTTTGCCCCCTACCTAGGCCCATCTCGGCAGCGGCGGTGGCGGCGGCAGCCGCGCCGCTGTATATTTCTGAATTATGCAGCGAGGGAGAGAAAAAGAAAGAGAGATAGAGAGAGGGACAGATCTTCTGTTGTATCGTACACGTGTGTCTCTTCTTCGGCCTGGCTACCGTCTTCTTTCGCGCCTTGTACGAGCGCGTCGGTCATTTCGCTCCGCGTGCGGCTGCTCCTTTTTAGGATGGAAAAAAGCTCGAGCGAGATTTTAGATTGACACGCGGGTTCGTCTATTTCGAATCTTCTTTTTTTAGATGGATGGACGATTTCTCTCGGCAGCTCGGGGCCCGTTGTATAATTATTTTTTCTCCAGGAGAGTAGTTTTTCTAAAAGTTTGCCTAGCTGAGCGCTCGAGCAGGCCACTTGTCGGCAAGGTGGATGCTGAAGAAAGTAAAGAGAGCGAAGAAAGTCACCGGATGTGGCGTTTTGGAGATAGAAATTGGATCGTTGTGGCCGTAATGAAAGATGCAAAAAAGAAGATACTTTGGGATAATAACAGATTTTGATGAAATGGTCATTTGGGGTACTGGTCTTGCCGACTCGGACTCTTTCTACTTAAGCGTATACAAACGATGTTTTTTGCTTACTTTTTGGAATCTTCCGAAGGCTTTATGCTTTAAATGCATACACGTGTATAACATTTTTGTAATTATTATCATAAAACTAGAATGTTTTTATAAATTTCACATCATTTGTTATTAAAACGAAGATTTTATATCGGCGATTACTACATTGGCCACTTTATCTCTAGAAACCTGAAGGTCACTGCTAATAAATTCCATTTTTGTGTTTATTTTTATTCTATTCCAATACACAAACTTAAAAGCCAAACCAGGTATATCATTTCCATCTCAATTATTAATCGATGCAGAAATTTCGCATAAATATTAAATTACATTTAAAACTCCCTCGAACTTCCTAGTTCATCTGTCATCCCATCACCTTCGCATCACTCGTCCAATATCATTTGTAAATCAATTAATTTTTTCATCTCTCAACCATCATTTTTATTTTCATTCCCCAATCAACCATTCACCTCCAAAAAAAAACATCATCAACGATCGCTTCTCTCCTACGACAATAAAACATTTGATTTCCCGCGTCTACGCAACTTCCGATCGCCGCAGCGTCCATGTCCACAGCTCTCTGACCGCCCCCACCCAAACAGGAAGCCGGACGCACAGTAAAAAAGCAGCCTCTCAATCATCGCTCACGCGCGAATGAAAACACAAACGCTTAATTGCCAAACGCGCGCTCGGGCACATTTTTAGCTGCGTGCCCAAAAGAAAGTCGTTAGGTGGTGTGCGTGCCTGCGAAGACACTTTCGAGCGCCGGTAAAAGGTAGGATGATGCGTTCGAAAACGCCGAGGCGACGGTCTTATTTCATTGTTGTTTCGAAATTTGAGAGCTCGAGAGCGAGCCTCGTCGTTCTCGGAACACACACAGATGTTACGCCGTATCTTTCAGGGATTTGCAATTCATTAACTCTGCGGATTCGGCCAAAAAAAATGGGATGCGACCCGCACACGCGTGATGCTTGCGCAAGCGATTGTTCTTGAATAATCGATCAGGGCAGCGCGCGTACGAGATGCCGAGAGAGTGTCAAAAAGGAAGGTGGGTCTTTGAGGCGCAGGTTCCTCATTGGGAAAAGGAACTACGTGCTTTTCATGTGCGGCTATTGTGTGAGGAGCGATTGTGTTTGCGCAAAAAAAATGACATGTTTTCTCACCAAATGCAAATATAGAAAATCATTACAAAAGCGTGTCGTCAGCCGGGCGATTAAAATTATTGTGTAAGAATATTGTTTTTTCTAGAGGATGCGACTACGCGAGCCGCGCATCTGTTTTATATTCATAATCAATTTCACTTTTATTGCGAATAAATTCATAGTTTTCAGCCGGCAGTCTGCCTAGTCATCGATTAGTTATAATAGAAGCTCGTTGTCGTAACCGTATTGAATATGAGGAAACTAATTTTCACTATTTTGTCAAAAAGAAAAAGGAATCAAAGTCGCTTCCTAAAATATACTAACGAGCCCGAGCGCAATTAAAATTTCGAACGGCTGAAAAAAGAGAAATCCTTAAACTCGCTTAATAGCAGATAATGACGGAGCAATCAGGCCATTAACCGAACATTGTTTAGAATAGAAACTACGCAATTTACGAAAACCAGCCAATAAATCGCCAGTCAGCACTCGAAACACGTCTAGTTTCACCCATCACCCGAACCAATCATCTCAAAATTCGAAAACCAAAACACATCCTAAGCGCAATAAAAACAAAACCCACGGCAGCTAATGAAAACCCCAGCTCATCTCGGAACGCGCAAGAATCCAGTAGCGAAGAATCTCGAAGAGCGCCTCAGAGTGGCTCGATGCACGTGGGTGCGGCCACTGCATATCCAGAGATGTATACATATACGAGAGAGCGCCGGAAAAGTCCGCCGCTTCTAGAGGCGCCGCAGAATCTTCGTACGTTTAATTACGCGCCTGTTTCATAATCGCGCGAGGTGAGCGCGGAGCCTCCGACGAATATATATGTTTATCGAGCCAACTTTCACGCCTGGGTTCCTTAGGAGCGAGTCTCTTAGAGCACGAGCGTCCGCGGAATCCGGCCGCGTTTGAATTTATGATTTTTAATGAGCAGCATCCCTCGCGCGGCAAGAGCGGGCTTGGCTTCTTGAATTTCGATCGTGCGCCGGTTCTTTGTTTTTCTAGGACTGCGCGCCGCGCTGAGAAAGTTTGCTTGCTTTGGCACGAGTTTCGGTGAGTGCACGGTAGTCGATGTGCATAGTCGGCGGGTGTGAATTGCTGCCTTTATGGAGATGTTTAGGATGAAGAAAGAGAATGTGGATGTGGCGTTTTACACACCGGTGAGGTTCTGAGATCGTTAAAGTCGGCGTAAATTTGAAAATTAATATGATTGTTAAGTGAGCTTGAGATTGGCGTGTATATTGCGTACTGATTTTCCTAATTACTATTTATTAATTTCATTTTTCTGCATTGTGAAACATTTCATGGAATGCTGTTGGAAAATCGATAAGTAAATTTTTTTGACGATCAATGGTTTCATTATAAAATACACAACTTAACTAACAATTTTCGTTTATTCATAAACAAAAACGGAACAGGAACATTATTCTTAAGGGACAATACATTTTAGACAGACACACGAATTTTCCTAAACACTATTTTTTCACAGAAAAAAATAGATGATTGACTCCCAATTTAGTAGAATCTAGTTGGTGACAGCATTATCAACAAGCTAAAAGTATAATAATGTAACATTATTAATAAGCTATTTAGTCATATATTTCACTCTTAGATTTTGTTACTTACAAATGCACGGTCTCGTGTCTTGGACAGGCACCTCTACTGTACAAGATGCTGCAAAACATCAACGTATTAAAATCTTAATAATATTCACAGTTTTACAGAATACTCACTGGAACAGGGTTGACCACATGGCGAGCAGCAGGGCTCCGAACAACACGGCACCAGCTTTCCAGGCGGGAAGTAGCTACAAGAAATATATTATTTTATAAGTCCTAAGTACTTTAGGCAAATAATTAAAAAATTGCTAGATTATAATAGGTACCTCAATCTGTAGGTAGTATTGTCTTCCAAGCACGTAGTGGGCTTCTCGTAACTTGGCTTCTTGGCCCAGGGCTTATCTACTTTTTCCGGCTCGTCGACGGGCTGATAGCTCAGCTGCATCGTCGTGTCCAGGTCCATCGGTACGCCGGACGGCTCGTATTTGTGGATAGGCGCGTATGATTTGTTGGGCACTAAACACTCCTGGCAGTTCGGCATGAACGACAGCTTGTTTGTTGTGCAGGCTGTGAGGTGAAAGATTTATATCGTTATTAGGAGCAGTAAACTCTTGTTCATTATCATAGATAAATCGTAAATCATTTTTGACTCTTGTGTATGAGGAAGACTAGCTTTTGTTTTAAAATAAAATAAATCATTAGATTTCCGCTAAATCAATACTTTTGAAAAATCTTCACCAAAATTGAAGTTCAAAAAACTAAAACTAAACCTACAAATCAGCATGCATAAAGCACACAGACTCTATAAAATTTTCATAAAAACGCTCAGCCCAACGAAACCACGCACTCATCCCAGCGCTCGCCTCAATCAGCCGCACAAACAAACGCCTCCTCTCCCATGCAAAAAAAAGTCCCGACTCCACCTCTCCCATAAACCCAAGCGCACGTCCCCATCGCAGAGACAATTCGCCAGGCAAACAACTCAACATTTTTCAGCTCTTTGATCGATAACCCCCCGCTGCATAGATGCTTACAATGCACCAGGCAAAAGCGCGATGAGGATTGTGATCGCGCGTATATACGCGCACACGCATCTCTAGCTCAAGCACAAAGGGGTCCGTTGCTCAATCTTTCTTACAACACGGAATTCCGTTCGCGTGGATATGCGCGTATGTAAGTAGTAGGCGCGAGAGCAGCGGATCTGCAGTGCGCAGAGTAAGAAAGAAGAAAACCGCAGAGTGCGTGTGTATGAAGCGCGCCCGCGACTTTTCTAGGTGACGGAGATCGGGTATCTTTCAGGGACGTGGGGACGAGGAGCTGGCTGTACTGGGAATGGATGGCGCGTCGTCTCTTTGGGGCTTGGAGCGTTTGAGTGATTTTTTTTATTCGTTTTTCGTTGCTTTTTTTCTAGGTTTTTTGGAGGATGGTGGTATGCAGAGTTCGCAATAACCACTTACAATCGTATACTTGGCAAGTCTTATTTAGAAACAGTGGCCGTAAGTCTCAATTAAGTATAATTCAAAATTTTTTCTCGCTTAATGAGCGTAGTTCACTTTATCAAAAAAAGGTTTCTACTCCATTTAAAAACCAAAGACGAAACTGTTGATGCTACATTTCGAGAAAAGCGTCCAAGACACACCCACAATCGTAAAGGAAAGTCGTATTTGGAAAAGTCTATTAGGTCGCTGAAATACTTACACTCGAGCGGCGCGGGCGAGAAGACGAGGTTGCCCTTGGGCCTGATGCCTGGATGCAGCTCGCCGCACTTCCACGTGAAGTCGCACTTTTGCGTCGTGCAGCCTTCTATCGGGCCGCGTCCCAACATTTGACGAGTGCACGGGATTATCGGCTTTTCTCGTGTTGGACACCAGTTGCCGAGGTAGCTCAGCTATGGAGATCAATTTTTATCATATTTTTATTAAATGCATTTTATGGGGGATTATTTTAGAATAAGTTTTTTGCTATGGATTGTATTTTGAAAAATATTAACATGTTATTTGGTAAGAGGTTTGCGTGAAAGGAAGAGCAAACATATTTTAGGTTTAATCTCTCAAAAAAAAAAAAATAAATAGATAATTATTGAAATATATATACGGAAGTAAAAGTATGTTGACAGTTTTTTGTTTTTTGAAAATTCATATAGATGACGTTTGAACAAATAAGTACCGTTTTTCGATATTTTTTTTAAATCTGACTAAGTTCTAATCATAAATTATACGAACGCTTTAAGTATGATTAATGAGATGTCATTACAATAATTTTTTAATAGAAAAGATGTTACAAGTTAAACGGACAAGTATCATTAACCTACTGAAAAAAAAAAATAATTTCAATTTTATTTCTACTTTTTAGATAGTCATCCCGTGATATACTTTTTCGTTCCCAGCGAAAATCAAAACACTTTTAGGCTAGTCACGGAGCTGCGTACTCCGAGAAACATCAAACATAATCAAAATCAAATGAGCATCAAATAGATAAATTGTAGGATGATTCTCATTCTGTCATTTGAAATGTATAAGACCGTACGAAAATTTCCTGCTGTTACAAAATACTTTCACCTTTTCACGTTTCACAAGTATTCACGTTATAAGTATAAACGTTCTCAAAGTGAAAACGGTAATGTTCTTTGCATTAAAAAGTAAATATACCAAATTTCTTTGAGGAATGATCGTAATTTAACATATTATGAAAGTAACTAATGATTTTGGAGAATCTCAGATTAATCTTCCCTGACGAAATCAATCATTAGTGCTGGCACTTGCACCGACGTTTTATGAATATTTTACATTTGTTTCGTAAAATTATATAAAATATTTTAGAAATCCGCTTCATAAATTCTGATGAAAATCATAAACCACGACCAAAATTTAGGTTTTGAAATTAGCCTAGAGCAAATTCAACCTTTCGTTGAAAATTTGAAACAAAACTAAAATTTGAATTTCGACAGAATCATCCTCTAAGACAAGATTAAAATATTTGCCTTAATCTCCTTTCCACGCTTACTCAATCTACAATATTATAATGCTGAAAACATAATTTATGTAGATAAACAAGTAAGCAACTAATGACCTTATTGACTGTATCAAAATCGAGAGGACACTTGTCAAAGAGCTCGTTGGTACAGGGATAGATGGGCCTGGGTTTGTCTCCGTCGCCGCCGAAGTAGCTGAGATTGTAGGTCGTGTCGTCCTCAAAGCAAGGCGATTTGTTGAGGAGATTCTCGACGCTCTTTTGCCTGATTGGCTGGGCCGGTTCTGGACACTGGGGCCAGTAGCTCAGCTTGTAGGTCGTGCAGCCCTCCACTGGTGTCGTTGGCTCCACGTATTTCTGCTTTGCTTTCCAGGGGTAGTTTTCCTGAGGGGAGAGTTCATTAATTTTCTATTGGGCTATGCACTCAACTCTGGCTAAAAATTTAAGGAATCCAGTGGCATTAATTACTGTCATTTATAGAGAATAAAAGTATCGTTGATAACTAAATTGCTCTATCAAAAATAAAAAATAAAACTTCATGCGTATACAGATTTATACTTCATTCGATTTTTTATAATTTAACCTAAAAACAATATAGCCGATTATATAGCCAGCAGCAAAACTAGTGTTTACGTCCGCAATAACAAATCGCATTTGAACTCTATAGCAAATCGTTTCGGCAACGCGAACGAAGAAAAAGGCCCCCGCAAAACGCAATCCAATCTCGCCTCGAGTTGTCAGCTGCGCTACGTTATGTCAGAGATCGGAATAGGCGCGGATTTTCAGTGGGTTTCTTACTTTTTCGAGCGGCGGGTTGGGGAAAAAGCTGAGCCGGTACGTCGTGCATCCTTCGACCGGCGCCTCGCTCCGCTCGTAACGGTGAATGGGCGCATAGTTTTTCACCGGCTCCAGGCAATTCGCTCCGTAGTAGCTCAGCTTGTAAGTCGTTTCGTCTGAGAAACGAGCGGTCGCAGAAGCAATTGTGTCAAAAGATTGCGTGTTAGATTTGAGTTGCTGTCTGCGTCGATGGAACGGGATAATGATGATTTTTACCGTCTAGGCATCCTTTGGGCATGCACAGGTTCCCCCGGTATTTGATGGGTTTCGATTTGGGACCGTACTTCCACCTGAAGTCGTGTTTTTGGGTCGTGCAGCCCTCGATGGGACCCCGGCCGAAGAGATTTCGAGAACAGGGCAGGATTTTTTCTTGTGGCTTCACGCACCAATTACCCAGATAACTCATCTATAAATAGTTTTGTTACGAAAAGACCAGATTTATTTTCTTGCAAATTTTGCAAATCAAAACAGTAACGGTTGTAAGAAGTTTTTACATTATGAGTTGTCTCGTCGGTAATTTTTCCTGAACACGTCGTCAGAGTTTCTTCTGGTACAATGGGTTTTCTCACGTCTGGTGGGTTGGGCCAAAACGATAGTTTATATGTCGTTTCGTTCTCCATCGGTATGCCCGAAGGACAGTAGACCTAAGTATTTTTCAAATATTTTATTTATTCATATCCATCCTAAAGATTAAACTATATAATAACTTACGTTATGTGGTCGGAAAGGTTTTGGCTTTTCCGGCTGAACATATTTCTGTCGAATAAAAAAATATTTTTAATATCGATATTTCCTTAAACATTTTAAGGCGTATCTTACGTAAGATTTGAATTCGGGAGCTTTACTACAACACCAGCAGTTACAGCACTCATCGTGACCTTGCTATCATACAAAATTTTGGTTATTATATTATTAAATATTATTTGATAGTATAAAAATTTTAGTTTTAGTTATTCTTACGCGTATTTTATTACGAATTTCGATTATTGAAGGTGCTTGTTCACGTGGATGTCTATAAGATACACAAGTTTCACGTCAACACGTAACAAAATTATCTTATTTTTTATTAAATTATAATGAACTTACGGATCTTCTAAGCAGATTTCCATTATACCTCAGTAAATTTTGATAATTTATCGAAAAATAATGATGCTTAAACTACATCAATAAAAATTTTGAAACTCAACCCGCATCAGATCATTTTTCTGGTAAACTCGACTGAGAAAATTTATAACAAGGTTAGTGATACTAAAACAATTGAATGAATGTTTTATTCCAAAATACATAATTATTTATAGTTCTTAAAAGAAAAGGTCAATAAATGCAACATGTATTTTTACAAAAAGTTTTGATCATTTTTTACTTTTTATTCTCCATTATCACGCTCGGTAAAAAAACCAAAATACATATTTTTATGTTATTCGAGTAAAGACACTGTCTTTCTCTTTATATATCACATTCAATAGATAAGCAATCATCAACATTGTTCTTTTCAAGAATGATTAATTATAATAACAATTATAATTACAATATCAATAACGAATATCATACTTAATATTCAATACTAAAGCCCAGTTCAACAATAATTAATTTATCACCGATAATAAAATTCGGCATTCAAACAAAACTTAAATCAAGCGTGTAAACTAAAAAACATTTTCTTTTATCCAAAATATCGAACAGATCAAAATAAAATATTTCTTACAACGTTTTTCTTATGTACTTATAACTTATGAATGTCTTATAATAACTAGAAAAAGTAAACCCTCGTATCAGTACAATTATCATCATTTATAACAATGCGAACAACGCAAATTCGCAAGTCGATTCGTCGATCGCGAGTGGCAGTCAGTTTAAAGAAGTTATATTTCGAGTCATCGAGCTCACCGATATACATATTCAATAAGCACAATACGGCACATTTAATTCTCTATACACGCATATATATATATATATATATATATATATATATATATATAATTATTTTTTGCTTTCATCAGAGTTATAAATAAATATTTACAGAAGAGAAGTTGACACAAAGTTACTTCTCGAATAACCTGTGTCATACATGCTTTTTCGCAAGACTTCATTACTTTTACAAATCTTATAAAAAAAAAGTTCGTGAGCAACCCATCTTTTACAAAAATATATGTGTAATTCTTGCCTTACACAATAATATGAACAAATTCACAAAATTTTTATAAACTTTTATCCAAAATAAAGTCTATTAAAAAGAATTATACGCAAATTACTGTTGAAACAGATCATCCACTTGCGCAAAAGAGCTAATAAATTTAGTCGCAAAATAAATCGCGTAATAAAATCAGAATAGCGTATAACAAATATTTTTATCGAAGATATTATAAAAAGTAAGTCATACCAACATTAAATTGGTAAAATAATTTTGCATCAATTTCGATTAATTTTAAATAAATAAATGATATACAAAATCACATCGAATACGTCGTTTCATTTTAAAATGAAAATACTATTATAAAGAAATTTGGTGTAATTCTTTGCGACGAGTCATTAAATATCCATCAACAATTCTAACAGTGTTTCTTTATATCAATATAAGAGTCCTAGGACAGAGTTGCAATCATGTCACGGAAATTCGTTACACAGCAGATGCTTTTAGATATTCTTTAGGCCAAAGTGAGGCCGAATCTCGAGGCTATTTGGGGTGAATGAGTTGTCGCGACGGCTAAAAGGAGTGGCAAGTCTGCGGCATCAACATCAAGGAAGCTCGTCAGGTTGCCTACGCTTGCGTCATCCAAATCGGCTGCCAAAAGGAATTCAGCAAGGGTTTCGCTGCGCAGCCACATCTCTCGCAGTCTGCTCTCTAGTAGTTTTATGCACTGCAATTAAAGATAAAAAAATGTTTATTGTTGTGTAATATGTCGTAAAATTTACGTCAGTGACTCTTGCTCCGTTTATTTTTAATTAATTCAGTTAAAAATCTATTTTTAATCGTGTTAATATCTATAAGGAATTTAATTATTGCTTTTGGATATATTCAACGAGTCAAATATATTTATTTGAACCACGAAACAATCAATTACCTGTTCAGGCGATCGATATTCCTTCCACATATAAGTAAAAGCTTCCAACATGTTTGACACGAGTCTAGACATTCCGACGGGCATCGGAGTAGGACCAGAACTGTTCGACAACAGTCCGACTTGCCAGTTATCTAAGTCACCTACTATGCAGAGAGCTTCTGAAACAGGCTGATCAATCAGCGGAAATTTAGCCTCAACGCCCAGACCTTCGCGAATTGGCCACCACCATTCTTCATTATTCCTTGGTTTTTCACAGTTTGGCACAGATTTTTTGGTTGATGCATCGTCGCTAATTCTTCGTCTACCCTTCTTCTTTTTTTTGGTGAACCCTTGCACGACCATACCCCAGGTGTAGCCAGAATCATTTTCCTTCTCATTAGAGTATGTGGTTTTCGTGCTCAATAGACTTTTAGAAAATCCTACGTGCTCGATGGATTTTTTCTTTAACGACGACGATAACTTTTTTGATCTAAAAATTTAAAAATCATGTATAATACAAAACAGGTATCTATTGAAATATACGTCAAAAATCTTTAAATTAATCTTACCTTGGCATTGGTAGCTCTATGACGCAGCTAGCCTCTATAAGAGCTTCCATACTGTTAGAACTGTAAACTCTCGAAGTTTTTGGATTTCCGCATCCTTTTAACACTTCCGTAGCATTTGTTGGAGTCTCAAGCAGCAATTTTCCGTTCTCAAAACTCTGTGACGAGCTCGCGATTCCTCTATGACATTTGAGACATACACCGTTTTCGTAGCCAGCCGTCGGCTGCATATTTTTTGATGACTCGGGGAAGTTACGTTGAATAATTTTGCGTAGAACTCCCTCGGGCAATTCGGCTGACGTACTCGGAACTCGCGTAAACGTGTACGAACATTGACATTTGCACGTAGACTTGAGACGCTCACGTATCGATAGGTTGGGCTTCTCCTCGCCGCCAAGGGTGAAGTAGACTTGAGTCTTCACTTGTCGTATCATGTCATCTCCGACTGTAGTTGGGAACACTAAAGATTGGTCGTCACTAAAAAATTAAAATAAATTTAGAAAAAAATAAATAATAGAGATAATGTATAAATAACAAAAGAGATAATTTCGTACAAAGCTTTTAAGTCAAAGTTCTGAAAACTAGGAAATTTCTGCCGTCTCAGTACAGCCAGTTTTGGGTCCGTCAAACTCTCATCTGTTTTTCCACTTCCTTGCGTTTTCTCCAAATTTCTCAACACTGGGCTCTCTTTATAGACCTTACGTTCATTTTCATCACTCACTACTATCTTCACCTTACTGGCGATTGGCGACGTTTTATGATCCTTCGACTCTTTCCTTTCTTCCGGCTCGTTCTCTGCGTACTCATTGAGATTCTTATGGAGTGTAGTGGTACGTTTCAACTTCTTCGTCGAGGTTTCCTCGGGAATGAGAACCTCTGGTTTTGAAACAGATTCGAAACCATTAAGCTTACTAAGTGTAGAATCGCCGCAGTCATTGCTCATCTCAAACTTTATGGCTTTCCGTGGCTCCTCATACGATTTTGACTTTTTCAAAGAATAAGCGGTTTCGTTATCACCATTTGTAAGTTCTAACGTTTTTGTCCTTCTACACGACTTAATACTCCTTTTTCCGGAAGTCGATGACGACTTCAAATTGGCAGATGGCTGTTCAAGGGACGGGTTCTTGCGGATTGCACGATCGAGGATAGCAATGGCCTCTTGGACGTCTTCCTGTGCGGTACATCGAACCTCTTGACGTTTCTCGATAAGACCACTACGCAGGAAGTAGGACAGGAAATTCAGAATTGCATCGATCAGATTCGCCTTCTCTGGTTCGCCAGCAATGACCGTATGCGCAATTCGTGATGGGGTTCCAAGTGCTCCATACAAATCGTTTAATTGAGCCCACAATGGATTACAGGGGTACTGTTGGCTCATTGTTTCCATCTATAGTAATATTTATTAGTTAGTAAAAAATAATAAATCAAGAACTTTAGTAGATTGACTAAAGGTCTAATATACCTTAAGTAAAATAAATAAAAAGGATATTAATAGCAATGAAACATTAATGGATCAATTATTTAATTACCAGAATAATTTTTTTAAGGTGATTTTAAACCCGTTTCATTAAGAAAAATACAAAAAATCAGTTCTTTTTATTTTTATTTTAAAAATAATTAATTTTGGTAAGAGGAAAAGTTATAAAATTATTATAAAAAAACAACAACAATTATATACTAGTTTTATGTTAATTCATAAAACATGACAAAAAACAAGTTAAATATTTATAAAATGGATTCTTCATTAATTACCAATTTTCTGTTCCGATACGGTGGAGCCGTGTGAACCCATCCTAAGTGATGTGTAAGTACGGCTGTTACAATTGTACTGAGAAAGCTGAAATGCATCATAAATAAATCAAGATGATATTCAAATACAAAAAAGTATACAAAAACGAAAAATTCTCTTACAAATTCGTAGATTTAGTATCGAGTTCTTCAAGTAATTGACACATCCGCTGCAGACTTCGATGCACAGTGTTAACATTCACATCGACGTTCAACGTCGAGTTTAACAATAAGTCATGCCACAGAAGAGGTGTTGACGTTTCCAACTCTGTGCTTAGTAGTATCCTTAGTAACCTCAGAATGCAGCAACTCGATGCTCGGTAAAGTCGGGCAACAAGGCTTCGTTCCGGGCCTTTTCCATCGACGCACGAATGCCGCAAACGGTCTAGCATACCCTCAAGAAGTGCTGCATGCTCTAAAAGTCTGCCACTCATCTGTCTGCAATTTTTAATACAAGAAAATGTTAACAGATCTAAAATAAAGGACATAGAATAATTTATCTATTTATATAGTACTCATTATAATTACTGAAATGTAAATAAAAAAATTTGCTTAAGTAATTAAAAATGTTGACATGCTAATTATGTTTATAAAAAAAATAACGTAGATAAATAACCTTGCAATGATAAGATAAAAAAGAGGTTTCGATCTTATTTTTTTCTGTTGAGATACCCTAAGCTATTTATAAACAGGTACTTAACAGTTTCACGTGGATATGAATCATCGATCAATGACTCAGATCGGCCGATTGTTTAGCAATTTAGTTTTCAAAATTGACAGTCTTATCGTCTCGAATTGTTTACTAGATTAACGTTACTAATGCTTACAAGAAATGCTAAAAATAAGTCATAAATAGAAATTGCAACTTACTTCTCTTGACCGCCGGGAAGTTGTAGAAGCATTGCAAGACCCAGTCTAGTTTTATGTCTGCGCACGAGGGGATCTCCGCCATCGAAAGACGAGCCCTCGTAATTATGACCAAAGGTATCGTCGGACTCGGATCGGTTAAGTGACGTCGACACAACTCGCATCCATCGTCGACGCAGGCTGGAAAGACTACTACCAACGCTGAGCCCCGATGAACCGTCCAAAGAATGAGAACCTAAAATATTTTTTTACATTTAAAATTTTTAAAATATAGTTTTATGAATAATTCTTTTATTTATTATGAAATAACGTTTTCTTTTCACTATATTTTTTAAGATGATAATGGAAAATTTGTTTGTTTTTTTTATTGTATACTTTGCCAAGAAAACGTAATATTATGTTAAATACATATTTATAAATAAAATATTACAAGGTTCGGCATATACGGAAGTAATATAATAATAACTGAAGAAAATAATTTATTAAAACGAAAAATACTTTTTGAAGATATTTGTATTGATTAAATACTCACTTCCAAGCCGGGGAACGTCGATGTCCCATCCGCTTCCTGTACTCGAACACGTTGAATTTTTGCGTAATGTAGGACTCAAACTATTTCCTGAGAGATTACCAGAACCAGGTCGAGAATCTATCGAATGCAAAATAATGGTTCAATAATTTTTTACAGACACATAATAAATAATCAGAATGCAAAATAAAATGAATATAAAACTCACGAGTACGCAAACTTGAATTGCTGGAATTGGAATCAAAGGCCGTCGAAGCGCCAAGTGTTTCACTGGAATGTCGTTCGCTGTTTGCCGAAATTAAAGCGTGTTAAAAATTTGAATAATCAAAGCTCTGGCAAGTAGAACGTAATTTGCGATTCTTACCTCTGTCTACAAACGCTATGCTCCGAGAATGGAAAGACTTTTGTGCACATTATACTCCCAGGCGAATTCATCGCGTGAATCTGAAATTATAATCTTGATATGAATGTCCTTCAAAATGAGATTGAAGCTTGACAAAGTAGAATGTAAGCTACCTTAAACGAAGGTCCTCTGTACGTCATCGCCACCGTGCCGAAAATCATTTCACTCAGCAAGCTTATGTCTTCGCTCAATAATTTACCGTGCTGAAAAATTAAAAAAATCATATTATCTTGAAAATTATTTCATGTAGCTCAATTTCAATGAGCGCATGTTCGCATAAGCAAAATTTACCTCACAAACAACGGCTTCGGAAGTTTCGGCCGATCCGTTATCAGCTTTGGCCTTGAGCCTGCCGTTTTGCAAGACATTCCGACAGGACGATGGTGTGTTGTTGTTGTCATTGTTAATATTACTTTTGCTCCGTTCTGCGGTAATCGAGTCGTAGAGGAGTTTGCGGCCTCGCCACTCGCACTCACGGAACAGCAGGATCCGCACTCGGTCCCCTCCAGAACTCACCGAGTTGCTGAAATTATAAATTTTTTAATAGTTTATTTGTATCTCAAGAAAATTAATAATGCATCGATTTCAGGGATTCAGCGTACTCGCTGCTTAACGTTAAATCAGTGATAAGCTAATTGCATTAAAATAAAAGCAAAATATTGGCTTTAAAAAAATTTAAATTTTTAATTGCTCTTCGCATTTGCATTAATCGCGTTAATTCAAAAAAGCCATCACTTGTCACAGCATTATCTCACCGAGCCCACGAATTCAGGGGAATAAACTGCTTCTCGGTAAACAGAACCGAGCGGATTACAAAAATCTTATTTACGAAGAAATTTCAATGGTCCATTTAACAGATTACGCGCGAATCTCTCCGAGTTCAAGTACACTTCCACTAGCGTCACTAAAACAAGCTATGGTTTACGAGCTCGCTTACAGCGCGGATACTCATAACAAACGCCTGATGTGCGCACATATATAACCGATAAAGTTAAACTGAATAATAATTAATTACAAGGATGAATTCGTAAAAAGCGTTTATCTCTCAGCGAAACTGCACTCGAAGATCCGAGAATCGCAAAATTGAATTTTCAAGCCTGCGCCGAGCGGAGCTATTATGACAGCGTGTTACTCAATCGGATTTAAAGCCGTTAATCTGCGCGAGTCTAGAAGAGTAAAAACCCCGTAAATCAGCGCGTTTCTCTATGAGCTGGCCATCGTATAAATAATGCGCGCTCCGATCGTTATATCACAGCGGCTCGGAAAAATAAAGCTTGACTTCCTATTTTCGGCCTCGCTCCTTCTATTTTTACCTCTTCCTGGGACTTATACATCGGTAATTAGTTCCTCTCACGTAATAAAAAAGCCGACTCTTTGGTCAAGCTGCAGCGCGCGCCGATCTGATTCATCGTTTTCCTTCTCGAATCACGCGCTCGCTCCTCGTCAAATCCATTAGCAAAAAGACACGAGCTCCGATAAATCACGCGCTTGTTGCTTATCTTCGCTTCCTGGAGTGTGCATCGAGAACAAACAGTGCCGAAAAAATAAAGGAGCAATTCGCTTTTTCCGGCTCTGGCGCTCGAGTGTTTAAAAAGAGAGTGCGGCGGCGAGAGCCGCATGAATGACGAAGCTCATTCAAAGTGCCTTTTACGCTGCGTACTATACGTTTTTGTTATATTGTTTGGTTCAGGCGGCGCGCCAAGTGTCGCGAAAAATCGGCCCGGCCAATGGGGGCAGCTCCTTTCTCCTGGGACGGAGGCTCGATTGGTTAGGCTTGTGCAGATAGACGTCTTTTCCAGGCTCGTCGCGTTCGCTCGACGCGGCGATGTGTATAGGTGTGTAGTATATTGTATACGGAGTCGGGCTCTTTTTGCTTTTCTTCGGCTCGCGCCGCCTTTCGCAATACGTAGGTGTATACACGAGCGAGTCGTGCAAAAAGTCCCTGCGTATGTGCGAGGCTATGAACGAGAGGTGACGGGGAGAGGGGAATATTGTTGGGAGCACGCGACGTGAAATCCTGGGAGAGAGAGAGAGAGAGAGCTGTGTTCTTAATTTGTTGAGCCGAAAATGTAGCTTTCGGATTCGATAACAGTTTTTTTATTCTGGCGTGGTTTTTTGTACGGCTTTTTTTCGACAAGGTAGTCATGTTATTTTTTAAGATATAATATAGTGAGATATAATGAAGTACAAAATGTATGTCAGTTTAAATTAATTAAGATTAACTTATTGACCTTTTATAGTGGTTAATTAAAAATTCAAAACAAAACGTTGACTTGGACGAAGGTAAATAATAAATTGTGAATTAATATAGTAAAAATAAAGAAAAAAAAATTTTTTGATCAAGTTATTTTAATTTCTTTGCTCTAACAGTATAAAAATTAAAAAAAAAAAGAATGCTCCTAGTTTCTCAAAAAAATTTTTATAATTTCAATTGCAATTAGTATCTTTTAAAACTAGCTGTTTGATTTATCACCAAAATTTTTAAATAAATTAAAAAAAAAAATCAGGAACAAATTGTACATTTTTAAATTAACAAACATGCAAAAAATTGTTGTCCATAGTAATTCTAGACCTCGAGATTAATAAAAAAAGCATCATTTAAAAATCAAATAAGCAACGATCACAACTGAAGCATCAACGACACCGACATCCACACTTTTTACCCAATCAAGCATCTATAGCAAAAGAAACATCCAATCCTCAGACCAACTATCTACCCACCCAAAAAGCGCAAGAGAAAAAAAGACTAGACTCTCACCTCTCGCTAGCCTGGAGCAGGCTCTGGACGCAGGCAGCGCTGCTCGGCTCGACCTCTGCGATCTGCCTGATGCCGCGCTGCGCGGCCCATAACTTGGCGATGAGCGACATCCTCCTCCTCCGCGGGCCACTTTACTCTCCAGCCGAGCGCTGCCTTCCGAGTTCCACACTGATCCCAGCGTCCCGTCAACATCTCCACTAGGACGGCTGCATGGCCCCCGTGGGAATCGAGCGGCCCAGACCAGCAGCGGGTTAGCACTGCAGCGGAGCAGCAGCTTATAGCGTATATACGAGCGTGCCTCCTAGCCGCTGCGGGCTTACACAGAGAAAGAGCAGCAGCGCGAGCGAGCGCGCGCTCGGCCAACTGTAAATAAAGTCACGTGCGGCCAAGTCATATGATCGCGAGAGCGCCTCCGCTGCCCCCTCCCGCGCGCCGCTCTCTCACAGCTCTCTCTCTTCGAGTCCGAGACGGAGATAACGGCCGCCTCGCTCTTGCTGCATTTCCGTCCTCTTCTAGCTGCTGCTGCTGCTTTCGCTCTTCCGAATTAGCGTCTGTGTGGCTATACGCACGTTTCGCAGCGAGCGCTCGGCCAGTGGTTTTAATGACGCGTCAGCCAGCACGAGCAGATGACTAGAGCCGTGTTGCAGTGCTCAGGCGGCTGAAGGAGAGAGAGAGACAGAGAGAGAGAGAGAGAGAGGTTATATATCGTGGGACGCTCGGAAAGGTGGGGACGGAGGGGCGCGCACACTTGTATGGTAGCGAGCGAGCGAACGAGCGCAACGGACTCGCTCGCTCGCCTTCGAACGTCCTGCTTCTTTTGCTCCGTCTTTCTCTTTCTCGCATCGGCGGCGACGGTTACTACTTGTTCTTTCTCTTTTTTGAATGTGGAAGTGGCTATATGTGTGCGCTGCACGCTTTGCAGTATGGACGAGAGTCGAGGTGAGCGGACTGTTGTGGGTATATCTGTACTTACAGGCTGCAGCGCTGCGCGGAAGAACCTTGGGACGAACGTAAGATGGCGACATCTTCCGAGAGTGATGTAGAGAGCTGACTTACCGGGCGCTGCTGCCGATGAGTTTTGTGTATCCGTTGAGTTCTCGACTTTATGAAAAAAAATTGTTGCTGATGGATTATTGTCATTTGGGAGAATATGTATAAGTGAATGATAAGATTGGGTTAGATGCACTTTTTTTATCATTAGTTAAATGAAAATATTTTGATTTAAAAAAAAAAACTAATCTAAAGTTTTTTTTAAATTATTTAAAATTAAATTTTTATATATTTTTACATTTATTTATTTTAAATATTATCCTTTAAACCACTTGTTGAAATAGATTTTAGAAAATATGTTCTATTTATGAATATTGAAATAATAATTACAATATTTTATATATTAATATGAATTTTAATAAAACTAGTATTTAGTAACCGTACTAGTGGATGTAAATACAATTATTTATCAAATTATAATAAACTTGTGTAAAATACTCACAAGCAATACTATATCCGAGCGTCTTACCAGTCTCGTCCACTACTACTTGTGTGCTTTTCCGTTATGTAAATAAGTAATCGATGTTACGGTTTTAGTAAACGTTTCTGCACCATTTATAGAAGTACATTTTAGGGTAATTTTAGAAAAAGATTTAAAAAGTTTTGGTATAAAATATTAAATATTTAGTTTTATATTTCGTCTTAACTTGAATGTAGGTAAATGATAATTTAAAGATAACAATGGAATAATTCAAAAGGTTAATACTGAAACACATATAAACAATAAAAATCAACCTTTATTTATAAAAAATATAATTTCATAACTTAAAAATATTGCTCACGCACTTCTTATTTCGTCGATGTAACCAGAATTTCTTCTAAATCATCAGTTCATAAATATTTTCTCTCTATAAAAAACTTAATTTTACCATATCATGAATACAGCAGAGCACTTAAACATTTTTATCACCAGTATAAAAATTTAAAAACACTCGCCAAGAAAAAATTCCTGTCACCACAAACCTCTTTAATCTATCAACATCTACCAATTACAAATCATCGACAAGTCGCGTGAAAACCCCTACAAAATAGCACTAAATCACAGCCCATCACAAAAATTTCAAGACATCTTTTCTCAGGGCCTGCAGATCTGCTCGAGGTTCCTGGCTCTCATATACATCTTGCCGGCCAGCAGCATTCGATGAACTCGCTGATTTCCCTCGTCTTCGCTTGCTTCTTTTTCACTCTCGAAGGCTTTTTGCACGTATAGTTTGCTGGATGGAGGCAGATATGATGGGAATTCGACGTTGAAGCTGATTATGAGGTCACCCCGACGGTCTGGGTCCTCGACTAAGGGTAGACCCTCGCCTGATATCGTTTTTATGTAGTCTGGCCTACAAAACATTTTTTGCAATATTTAATACACTGAAGCATTTTCAAATATTTGTAGCGAGGCTGATTTTTTTACCATTTTTATTTAAATTTAAGTGTTTCCATTTAATTTTTTCCATATATTAAACTCAATGCTTTTTTTTATTTATTAATAAAAATTTAAATTTAAACATGAAAACAGGAGAAACAACGCAAATATGTATACTCAAAGAAGAATTTATTTACTCTTAGTCGGTTATCTGACATTGAAATTTAAGTTAAGCAATACTTTTGAATTTATGTACATACGCGTATAGGTACTGGATACTCACGAGATGACTGACGTTATCGGAACACGAAGAATCCGGTCATCTATGGTGTTAACCGTGACAATAGTCCCGTTCAAAGCCTCTCGCAGAAATACATTCACCGTCATTCTCAGATTCGAGCCTTCCCTTTGAAACCTCTCGTGCGGCTTGTCCTCCGTTACGAAAATAATGTCGGCTG
>JAPYZA010003516.1:0-23562 GCA_030522685.1 Eupelmus azureus | reverse complement strand
GGGCTTTTGAGCTGAGTAAGTGCGTGGTGTTTAAAATTTTAGGCCGGTCGCAGCTGGCTTAAAGTGATATTTTTTACAGCGTGAATACGTAATGACTTCCTTGATGTATATACTTCTAATAGCAAATAATACAAACTTTATGAATGCGTTTTATAATTCGTCTTTATTCGTAGTCAAAGGGTGAATTACATAACAAATGCGCTCGTATAAAAATAAATAGTCGATGCTTATCACTAACCGGTAACAAATGCATCGCGAGAATCTCGACGAAAAAAAGGAGAATGGCAAACCGGGGAAATCACGCTTTAATGAGTCAGTTCCGAAATCCCTCGGTGTATCTACATGTACTATCGCAGCTCTAATCCTACTGTCCTTAAAATTACTCATATACAAGTCCTCGAAAATCAGCACGACTAACTATCAGAGCCAGACTGCAGCTGCATCTACTTTGCGCGCGTTGTCAGACAACTTCGTATTTGGGCGGCGGCGGCGGCAGTGGATCCGGTGAATCGAAAACTAGACCGCCGAGGTAGATGTTCGAGACGAAGGATGGTGTCTTGGGCAGATTCGCGTCGTTTGCAGAGCGCACTGGAGATGATAGGGCCGTGCTGAAGTTTTCGTAGTTGTCGGCTTTTAGGATCCACTCGCGGCGTGCTGACGAGACGACCATCCAGAAGTAGGAGCTGATTACTGGAAAGTGAATGTTTAGGGTTTGATGAAAAGTTTTTTTTTTTAGAAAAACGATTGCAAATTTGCTACGTGTAGTAGTTCAGATAGAGATCCATTGAATCATATCACTATAATTTTTCTTATTTTATTAATCATCTTTTTTTGGCATAAATTTTTTGAAAACATTATTAAAACAAACACTGGAATCTTGTATTCGATATTTGTCAAAAGCAACGTAAATATAAGATCAAAGTACTCATGCACGAGTATGTTGACGATAAACACAATGTCAAATAATAAACGGCTATATACATACGTAAGTAAATACTGCAGGCAGGAATGTACCAGTTCGACTTGTCCCATGCATCGTCCTTTTCGTCGTACACAAGCTGCAGAGCTAGAGCGATCGTCTGGTCGATTATGCTAATCATCTGCATGTACATCCACGGCAGAACGTAAGCCGGCTTTTTCTGTTGACAGAAGCGGAGTATCGGTAAAAATGCAATTCACAAAACAGTTGCAATTCACAAAACAGTCGTTAGAGCGATAACTTAATCTAGTACTTTGAAGAGCGATTTGATTTGATCAGCAAAACAATATTGTGAACAAATTTATTTTGTTAATTTTTTTTATAGGTACTTAATCCGATCGTAATTAATTTTACTTTTTAAAATATGCTGTTTACAAACAAGAATAATTTAAAAAGATAGAACAAGCCTCATAATCGTTCAAATTTTTTAACAATCTTCGATCGGTTCGTTACATTTTCTTAATTTAAAAGAGTGGAAAATCAGTTACATTTTCTTAATTTAAAAGAGTGGAAAATCACGTATAAAACCAATAGACTCTAGACTATCAAATCTTTATCGCGACCCAGCGGCGCATTAATCACTCCAAATCAAACAGACCGCAACCCACAGAAAATTTTCTTACAGCATTAACAGATTTCCCCAAAGTTCATTATCCTCAACAGCCGAGATACGGCACTTTTCCTTCCACGCGCTCGTCTTATCAATGGAATTTTCGGAATTTCGTAAAGCAAGCCAGTGGAATTTTCGTCTAAGGCCGGCTCTACAATCCACCGCCACATGTCATCTCTCCACCTCCGCGCGTCACCTGTGATTCCACACTCACACGCAAACGCCTCAAAATTACGCAGCATATTACACACATATACTCACCAAAAGAGAGCCCAAGGCCAAGAGAGCATTAGCAACGAGAGAGAGCGTCGAGTAGATAAGAACACAAGTCAACAGCGTGCGAGCTGTAAAAACATTTTCCTTTTTACTTTGTATAGTCTATACTTGTGTCTGTGCCTCTATACATGTGACACTTTTGCCTCGTTTGTTTTTCAATTTCGGTCGCCGCGGCGGCTGCGGCGACGTTTTCACGTCGATATACATGTATATATAGCGCCGGCTGACAAGTCGACCATAGAGGCACGTGACAGTCGTTAATAGGCAAAGCCAATGAACGAGCTGTAGCACGCGGTCGCGGCTCGGCTTTACTTTATTACCTGTTTCGACGACTTTCAGGCTCTTCATCACGTAAGTCCAGTTCAGCCCGAAGAGCATCCAAGACTCCAGGGCGATTATGAAGTCCTCCTCGACTTTCGACGCGAAGAAGTTGCTGACTATCATGTTGATCATTAGGATCGAGAGGGACTGTAACAGAGGATTTGTTGTGGTTTTTAATCTCGCGCGCTGCTTTCGACGTCTACGTTTTTAATTATCGTTTATTGCGTTGCGCTTATCGGACGTTTCATTATTTTTATCTGAACGAGATCGATTGAGGATTGTAAAGTTAACATCATTTAAATAAGCTTTCGATTTTATCTTTTAATTAATAAACGTATGCGCTCGTTATCGTCTTGATAAAAATAACGCTGTATTAACTGCATTATTACTCTAACTCCTCTAACCGCTCTCAGACAACATCTCACAAACGTTTATTTTAAGACTATAATAATAACAACAAACCGCACCGCGTGCGCAAACTTATAATTAGATCCCACACAGCCACCACTCGCTCACCAGTCCGAAAATCCCAATGAGCTTGACGCCCAGAGTCCAGCTCGTGCAGCAGATCCGAGTCATTATTATATCCTCCTCTCCTATATTTTCGTCGCGAATAAAGCACTATTGCGTAATTGTCACTATAAAAATAGCTGCGGCGTCGACTCCCCAGCGTCGACTGCCGGTCTCCGGTTTTGATCGCGAACTGGAGCGGCCGAGCGAGGAAAAAGCGTAAATACTTAATGTGTATTGCCCCGCGCTCTGGCCGCGCGACACTGTGTATATGTCGTGGGAGATCTAGGTTTTGTTTACACACAAACTCTGTAACCTGCCTGGTCACTCGCTGCTTATTATCATCATCATCATCATCTAGAAATATCTGTATCTTTGGCACAGCGATCTGCAGTTTTCACACGGCAGAAAAATGAGGAATGAAAAAACACCGGCCGCAAAAGCTGCAATACCGAGATGAAAGCGTGCTCTTCGCTAAATAATCACAAATTCACAACAATCCATAATTTCGGTCGTGCCGACAATCGCGAGATCCTCGAACATCACTGTGCGATCCCAGCCGCGCGTCAACGTCGGGAAAAACATATTACGTCGCGTATTAGCTTTCAGTTTACTCTTAGAACCGTCCCGAGGAGTTACGTAGCGTTAGTCATTATACGCAGCGCGAGAGCAGAGACCGAACTGACACTGACTTTTCACGCCGGGAGCGGCTTTCGCTCTAAACGCGAGAATAGATAGGAGGGCCGAATTTATAATGAGGAGCTGATGAATTTTAAACGGCGCGATTTCGCGGAACGAGCGCGGCTGGATGTGTGCGTGTGTTGTCAGACAGCTGCTGCGCCGTGTTTTTGAGATAGGCGCACACGTGAGTTTTTATTTTGAGGTTATACACGGGTGTTTGTTACTGGTGCCAGTGATTGTTGTTGTTTTTACGTTTAAACGTGGGATAGTGAATTTAATATTGCGGAAGGTTTTTCAGAGAGATGGCGGTTAAGGATGACATGGATATTTGTTTGAACATTACGGGGGGGTCGGCGAGTAATAAGAAACAGGTAAGCGATAGGTTAAGAAAACATTTCTGCCTGTTTGCACAGCTTGGATGGGTATTTATTATCTTTACGCTTTTTTTTCTTTAATAGAGTTCGTTAATTAATGACGACACGCATATTAAGAGACTGAAGAAAAGTCCAAGCGAAAAAGTAAGCAAGTCTTTTCAAAAGTTTAAGTCAAGCGAGTCCTCGAAAAGTCTTGCAGTTGGAGCAAAGAGGAGAATTAAGCAGAAATCTTTAGCTACTATTGTTGCAAATAATTTGAAAAAGGCTACAGAAGTTCCGAAACCTTCTATTTTAAAAAAGGACACATCTGTTGCGAAAAAGAACTTTGACAAAAAGAAAGCTTTGATAGGAAAAGTAGCAAAAGATACAAAGTTGTCTGAAAAAGAAAAGAAAGTTAGTTTTTTTCAAAATAAACATAATGAAAAAGGAAAGAAAACTGATTTTTCACAAAACAAAGATGATGGAAATGAGAAAAAAGCTAATTTTTCACTAAAAACAGATAGTGAACCTAGTGAAACTTTAGTATCGTTCACAAAGCCTACAAAAGAGAATGCTATTAAAACTATTCTAGCAAAAAAAAGAAAGAATGAGGAAGACAAACCAAAAAAGTCTCTTTCAAGTATTTTCAAATCATCTGAATCAACAGAAACGAAGCTTCTTAGAAATAACGAAGATTTGGATAAAATTGATAATAAATTTGTAAATATAAAACAAAAAGCTGAATCACTTGAGAAAAATTTCCAAACTAATGATAATGTTACTTTTGAAAAAGAAAGTAATTCTTCTAAAAAGTTTAAGAAATCAAGAGATAAATTAGAAAAACATAAAAAAGAAACTAAAGAAGTAAATGTTCGACCACATTGTGGAAAAATTTCTTCTCTTTTTGGACACAATCCCGCAATTCCAAATATAGGTCAAAGATTTGTAAAACCTGTAAATGAAAAAGTTTTTAGTGCAGAAAAATTTAGTGAACTAGAAATACATCCCTATTCTGTATCAAATTTGGAACAGAATATGGAAATTACAACTATGACAACAGTTCAGAAAAAAGCAATTCCTGTAATATTATCTGGAAGCGATGTATTAATAAGATCTCAAACAGGATCTGGAAAAACTCTTACTTATGCACTGCCTATTATTGAATCTCTGCAAAGCATTAGACCAAAATTGGCAAGAAACAGTGGTATAAAAGCACTTGTAATTGTACCAACAAGAGAACTTGCTCTTCAAACATATGAATGTTTTTTAAAATTAATAAAAGTGAGTTTTTAATTTTAAATAAATTATATTAAAATGTCTAACTGTATCTTTTTTTAATCTTACATTTATTTTAGCCATTTACCTGGATCGTACCAGGTTACTTGGTAGGTGGAGAAAAAAGAAAAGCAGAAAAAGCTAGATTGAGGAAAGGCTGTACAGTATTGGTTGCTACTCCTGGAAGATTATTAGATCATATCAAACATACAAAAGCCTTAACGCTTGATAGTGTTAAATGTTTAGTTTTAGATGAAGCAGACAGAATGCTTGATATGGGCTATGAGAAAGATATTTCAGGGTATGAAATTTCTAAAGCTATCACCATTTACTATTTTTTACATTTGATTTAAATTGTAATTTCATTAATTTCAATTTTTTTAAATGCCTATTATTTTATAGAGTGGTTGCTGCTTTAGAAAGTGCTTCAGTAAATGCAGGATATGATGCCTTACAAATGCTTCGTCAACATATTAAACCAAATTCAGATAAAAATGAACAACAAACTGAAAATGATGAAAAAATGACTCAAAGTAATGACGAAGACGATTATAATAAAGAAGAAAAAGAAGTTGCTAAAAGACAATATCATTCTGGTTCTGAGGAGGATTCTGATGATGAATCTGAATTGAAAAATTCTGAAATGACGAATACTCATAAAGCAAAGACTGATCAAGAGAAAAGTCTTGATAATGATAAAAAACACAAAAGACAAACTCTTCTGTTATCTGCAACATTGACTCATGCAGTAGAAAAACTTGCAGGCTTAACAATGCACAATCCTGTCTTTGTTGATGCAGCCAAAGAAAATATTGAAGCTGCTGGTGGAAATATTACTGAAATAAATGAAGATTTAGTGGTTCCACAAAGTGTGGTACAGAGTTACATTGTAACACCACCAAAGCTAAGGATGGTAACATTAAGTGCTTATATTGCAGGAAAATGTCAGGTAAATAATTCAAAATTTTTATTGAACTAATTATAAATTAAATTAATACCTTTAATACGCTTTTCATAATCTTATAATCTTTGTAAAAATATACTTTTTATTATCAGAGTCATGGAAATCATAAAATCTTGGTTTTTATGGCTACTCAAGATATGGTAGATTATCACGCTGCGATCTTATCTTCCATTTTAAACAAACCTGTAGATGATGAAGATGAAGACTCGGATCCTCTAGTGGACGTTGAATTTTTCAAGTTGCACGGAAACATGAGCCAAAAGGAAAGAACAGAAGTATTCAAAACTTTCAGACAAGCAAAAAGCGGCGTACTTCTATGCACTGTAAGTTTGCTCTATTTAAATAATGCATTTATTAAAATCACAACGTCAACAAAACTAAATAAAAAATAAATAATTTTCCTATTCGACTACATTTCAAAACACAAAACAAGAATAATAGAGCTTTCTTCCGCTAAAAAATTAAAAACAACAATTCTTCTAAAAAATCTCAATTTTATCATAATTTTTCGTCCAACTTCTTTCATTACCGCGACAACGCGAAATTTCGCGGCGAAAAGTCTCGCTGAAAAAAAATTTCCGACGCAAAAGCGAGCGCGAAGCGCGGGGGAACGGGGGAGGAGAACAGAGAGAGAGAGAATGAGCGAGCGACATCGCAGGAGAGAAAGAGTAAAGAAGACAAAGAGGCGAATGAAAAGCGATGTAAGCGCAGCCAGGACGGCGGCAACCGGAGCTGTAAATTAGCCCGCGCGTGGCTTATTCTTTCAGGACGAAATTAAATATCTACCCGGGGGAGCCACGCTGTGCGCCGCGGAGGTTAACGCGAAATAATAAAAAGTAAAAGAAATTATATGCACGCGCGCGAAAGAGCGTCGGGCCCGCTTCGTAACGAGCATAATTATCATCGCCGCTGGTGTGCGTGTGTGCGCGCGCCTTTCTAAGCCATCGTGCGCATTTGGTTCTTCCGCTGGCAGTCGTCTCTCTGAGTTCATGTGTGTGAGTATGTTGGTGTATGTACGTAATGCGCGATATTGCTAAAGAGTTCGCACGCGCATTCGTTTGCTTCATTGACGGTAATTCATACCAGTGTGGAGCGGAGGCGGCTGAGAGAAGGAGGTTGTTTGCATATGAGTACGATTTTCATGCGCGTCTTTTCCGTTTTTGAAGTCTGTGCCTAAAGGCGTTTTAGAAGCGAGTTTGAAGTTATTGATGTATGAATGAAAAAGAATAATTGGGCTCGTTTGTACATATTTATTTTTTAAATGATGAAATTTTTATATTATGTGTGTAGATGTTAGATTGATAGAATACGGTGATGAGTCATTAAAAATTTTGCTTAATAAATAAGTGTAGTTTTAGTAGAGATACTCGGCTAATTATGATTACTGTAAGGTGAATTAATCTATTACTCATTTCTATTTCAATTAATCAAAAATTTTAACTCAATATAAATTACGAAAGATTTATAAAATTAGATAATTTTTATATTTTTGTTTTGCTGCTATATAAAATGAATAATTGTTTGAATTGGTTTTTCATCTGTAAGGTCTGACATCGCAATTTCAATTTAGTAATTAGCCTATTTTACGCAAGAAATAAGAAATAGAATAGATACTCTGTCTATATGAATTAATTTTCTTTAGACAAAAAACCGCCTACTCAATTATCTATAATTCGTTAAAAAAGTATCTTAGATATCATTATTGAATATAAAACTACAATAACCGTAATCACTTCTAATTCACTTTACCTATTAGTAAGTAAATTGCTTCTTAATGGTGTGGGAGCAAAAAATATTTATTTTATTGAACAGCAGGTTTTTTATTTCTGAAAAATCTACCGTTTCTTTTACACTTTCAAGAATAATTACAAATAAAAGATTCCTCTGCAAACAGAATCACCGAGCCTTCCATCGATTAACGATATAATACTCGATCTCTCGCACTTTTTTCTCCCAACCCGATGATAAATTCAAAACTAAAAGGAACAATCACAACACGTACGATCCACCTCCACTCTCATTTCTTCCCCTCCAACGCAACGAATTGTGGGAAACTCAGCCTCGGCCGAACCATCCCGTCGAATTACCACTCTCGCTAATTGATACAGGAAAAAAACGAACACGATCCACTGTAAAATCGGTCGCCCAATCACTTTGTAATTTAGAAACTCCACAACGGCGAGGCGCGCAATTACCCGATATACTTTCGGCCTCGCGCGCCTGCCGACTCTTTAAACAGTTTCTCGTTTATCATTCCACCTAATGATCGGCGAGATCTGTCATCGGCAATAATGACATTATTTGTCCCGATAAAGCACGGAGAGAAAACAAGGTGGGACGGGGGGGGGGGTCGGGGAGAAAAAACGGCTTATTGGGAGGATGAAAGACGCGAGCGGGAGGAAAAGAAATCGGTTCCCAAGCTTCCATTAGAGGAGCGTGTGGACACTGTGTGTGTACACGAGCGAGTTGTGGCGTATTGCCTCGTAATGCCCGCCGCAAAATGATCATTACGTTCGGCTTTAGAAAGGTTTTTGACCGTGTGTACACGCGCGTAAGACCGTAATTGCTTTACCGATCGCGTTTCTCGGCAGCACGTCTGGAGTGTTCAGAAAAATGGTTGGCTTTCGACATTGGAGTCATTGGCTCATTGTGACGGCGGCTGGGATTTTGGCTTTCATCTGTCTGGGATATATTTTTGAGGCTTTTTGATTCGTGTTAATTTGATTGCCGTTAATCGGTGTGATCGGCAGGGGCCTAATCTTTGTTGAGACCTGTTTGAGGTAAATTGGAGGCTCGGTCTTTTTATGTTTCTTTTATTGGATGTTATTTTACTGCGCTTGCTTGATTAATCATTATTTGGCTGCTAGGTAAAATATTCAGGTCAGTGCAAGTTTCGTATTTATTTAATACTCAAAAAAAACTACGGTTGCGATTTAGCGGCTATTAATAGTTGCGGTCCGCAGTCCACGGAAATTCCGTATACTTATATAAAATGCAAAAATACGAAAAATTCGTAAAAACCTTCCGAATTAGCAAACAATTTTCATTGCCAATGTCATACCCAACTTCTTTCTCCTTTCAGCTAAAAATAAACCAAACGAAAAACAGACAACAAAAAAAGGATCAATACATGACTGGTCCTATAACAGCCTTCCGATCTCGATTAGCCGGAATCGATCGTTTTTTACAAATCCCTACCGATCGAGGCCCGATCTCTCTCTTACTTACACACACATACACGTGCACGCCTGGACCGCAGGACTATTAACGTTAGAACCCGTTTTTCTCCGTTTCTCTCATTTCGATTTTTTGCCTCGACGATGTCCCTCTCGCTCCCAAATTATCGCCGCTCTAAAAGCCAAGCGGACTCGTGGGAGCAGTGGCGCTCGATCCTCCGGCTCGGTAATTGCGCTCGAAAACGCGCGCTTCGATCTTTATTACTCATACCGGCGCAAAAAATCGGCTTATTCAAATAAAACAATCTGGCTGTTTGCTCGCCCAAGCCATTCGTTCCGCTAACCGAACACCGACGTCCAGAAGCCCGACTCGTAAGAGATATCCACACTTAAAAAAATAGATCGATTGTTCTCTCCTCGCGCAAAAGCCGATATTCCATCCTCTCATCTTCACAAAAAAATCGGCATACCCACACCACCAACCCACCAAAAAAAAAAACACCTCTCTCCCCGCGATATCATCCGGTCGAAAAAACGCAAAAAAATCTAATCGCCCGCTTCGACTCCCATTCTCTCCTGGGCGTCGAATGATAAAGAGTACCCGCTGCCCTCGCCGCCCACGTTACCGCATACGTAGACGCGGGGCGCCTGCGTCCGCGCCGATTATTAATACGCGGGCGGCGGCGAAAGCCGGCTGCCCAGCGGCGCAAGCCCCGAGTGATCTATGGCTCGAGTGAGATGTTCTGAGGGGCTATTCGTTAGCCGATCTCCCAGCGAGGCTTTATACGCGAGGTTGAAGGGGCAGATCGGTTAAACGACTCCGTTTGGAGGTAATCGCAACCGATCGCGGGAGAGAGAGGGTTTTTTGGCTAGGATACGGTGGCAAAGTGCGTGGTTTGAGGTTATGTCGGTTTTGTCGGTGAGGTTGGGTAGTTTGGAGATCGGTGTGGGCATTGACCTTTGCCGATAATTTAGGGCTCGGTTGAGAAATCGGTATTTTTTTCGATCTTCAAGCTCTCGCTGCTATAGGGGCCTTTTTCCATTTACGGAAACTTTATTGCGAGCCCGACGAATCGCCGCGTCTTTGAAAAACGATAGCCCGACGTAAAAAAAGCCCGTCCTCCAGTCAAATATTGGCCCACATTCTCGAGAGCGTTCGATTAATATTTGCAGTGGCGATCGCAGAAGGGAGAGGCGAGGCAGAAAAAACAAACTGGAGCCGTTTCGTGAAGGAATTCCGCGAGATATCGCCCCCCATCGGGTCGCATATTTCGATTCTCCCCGAGCCCAGTAAATCAGCCCGGGCGCGTTATAAGCTAGCCAAACATAGAGAGCAGCGCAGGCCAAACGTTCGCCGCTGGGGTCCACAGCGGGGGCGTTTTCTCTGTCTCGCGAAAGTTCGGCCGCCGCCGCCGCCGCCGCGGGAATACAAAGTGGCGGGGGCGAGCGCCTTTTGTAAGACATTTGTAAAGTCGCCCTCGGCTCCCGCTGGTACCGCGCGCCCCGCTGCCGCGAGTCGACGACTTATCGACGTGATTGTGTCGTGCGGGTTTGGGGGAGGGGGAGGAATATTTGGTTGTTGAGTGGAGCTGTTGGATTATGGTTTGTGGGTTGGGTGTGTGTGTTTGGATGCGAGTGGGTTGGAGAGGTTTAGGATGGGGAGATGGGTTTGGAGGGATTTTTCGGGATTAGGATTGATTTTGAATATTGAGGATGAACATTAGTTGGGTTGTTTTTTACAAGGAACATTAGTTTGATTTTTCGAAATTGTATAATTCTGAATTAATTCGCTTGAATATGATTGTATCTTTAATATGATAGTTGTTCAAAGTTTTTAATAACATTATTGCGTATGATAATATTATCATTGATAAAATTGATTTACTTGTTAAGTTTTAGAAATTCTCATTTGCTGAATTTGGCCTAAATGTTTTCAAATTTCCGTAATATAAAACTTCTTCTAAACTTCAAGAAAAATTTTGTTTTATCTGACATATTTGTACTAAAAAATTGTTGCCAATAATTTTCAATATTTGTGAGGTTTTAAATCAATAATTTTATATTTATCTATATTGAGAAAAAAATATCTAAAATCAAATAATTTTTTGAATGTATGGATGCAAACAGTAAATACCTGACTTAACTCATATTAAAAATTAGCAAAAATTGTGTAGTTTTTATATAAATATGGACTTTATTGGACTTCTACGAGCCAAGATATTAGAATCAAAAAATATTTTTCTCTAAGAAGTGCGATGCACCTGAACCTTAGCAGATGATACCTGTACAGATTTATTAGCTGTCTCAACCACATCATACTAGGCCAAATGAATGCGCGGCATTCAAAGAGAATTGAATAGAGTTATAAAAAGATTATCAAAATAGTCCGAAATTAAATATAATATGAAAGATGTGTTTCGGCTACGGGTATGCCTGCTGGCCATCGTCAGTACGATACAGGCAAACCCTCTCGTAGACACATCATTGTGTAGTTTTTATGTAATAAGAAAATAAATTCTGTTGTGTACTTTAAGCATTCACGTACAACATTGTATTTCATAAATCTACAAAAAATTTACATAATTTCAAGCGGATAATAATGTGCTTTCAAAATACGTTTTTAATTTTTCGAAATATTGTTTTCATAAAACTCGGACAAAATGTGCAAAACTTTCATAAAATACGGACAAAATAACAAAAAATTTGTAACTGTCTAATTCTCCCAAAACAAAACTTCCAACATCTCAAGAAAGCCTCTAAATTTACAAAATCAAAACTAAATCATTAATTTCAGGACGTAGCATCCCGCGGACTGGACCTTCCCAGAGTCGACACAGTCGTCCAGTACACAGGCCCAACCTCGACCCGAGACTACGTACACAGAATCGGGCGCACCGCCCGAGCTGGCTCGTCGGGTGCATCGACCATCTTCCTGACGCCACCCGAAGTCGAGTTCGTACGTCTCCTCGAGGCACGCAAAATCCGCATCAAACAGGAAGATATGGACGATGTGCTGGCCAAACTCCTGGGCCCGCTTTCCAGGCACAATACCGTCCAGGCCTCAGCTATCTCGCTCCAAAACGAATTCGAGAATCTGGTTCTGGAAAATAAAAAGTTTTACGCTATGGCTTGCAAAGGTGGGTTTTAAATCTCTGTTGAATGTGTAACGCTGATTTTTTATCTATTATAGTTTGATAAATTTGGACGCTAACGAAGAGTAACGAAAAGCGATTAGAGAGACAGAACCGCTCGTAATTTGTTTCGAATTAGAAACAATCAAACGCAGTCCATAAGCGAGTTGAGCGCTTAACGAAGGGAAATATTCCATCGCTCTCGGCGTGCTCGGCAAGACTGGCTCGTCTTCCGCAAAGATTAAGCCAATCCAAGAGTGGCCGACCCCGGGAGAGCTCCGAAATTATGGGCTCCCTTCTCGTCCTCGCTCTCCCGCGTATTTACATAGTCTATAGGATAGGAGGGATGATCTCGTTTGCCATGCCACGGTTACTCTATTAGGGTTATTACGGGGAAGAATTTATTTTGCGCAATAATAAATCCATTACGATGCGCGCTCGCTTTTGAAAGCAGGGTGTGGAGATGTGGGGCGCGCCACCCTCGCTGAATACGTACATGAAAGGAAAGCGAGCGCTCCATTCTTATGCGACTTGTTTCCGCGCTCGCGGAGAGGATTCCGAATGAATTTTTGATTCGCTTTTTCGGGATATCCGCGTGAAAAGTTATTATGATAATGAGGTTTTGTTTGCTCGCTGTCGCGCTTGGGTGCGAGAAGTCCGTGGAATCGGAAATTTTTATATTCTGAATAAGAGGCTTGATATGTAAGTATGGAAATAAGAAGTGAAAGGGACTGTCGATTTATCTGGCTTAATTTTGAAAATAATAATATTAATGTAATGCCCGTGGAGCGCTGGCGTTCTTTTATATTAAGTTATAAGTAAGTTTCATTATGTAAAGAGATTTAGATATAGATCTGGAGTGGCAATTATCAGTTGGTTTTTATAAAGTGAGATTTAACCGGGCGATTATAACAACACGAGGCTATAAATTTTAATTTTTTATTATTTCTACAAGTTATTTTTATAATTTCACACCGTTACAGAATTACGAACTAATTAGTCCGATTATAATTACAAAAAAGGCGTTTCGCGCAGTAACTCATACGATATTTTATGTGCTTTATTTCAGGAAATAATTAAAGTAATGACTTCAAATATTGCAATGTTGCGAATTATTATTACGAACGAAAGCCAGCTGAATTTGCGTGTAACAGCTATCGTTCGGAGCGAGGTACGCGGCTCGCATTCTCTCGAAATGCACGAAGCAAATAATTTCTTTGTATACGGAATTAAAAAATGCAACGCGCATGAATAATGTAATATCAACCGTATGAATTAAATGTAATGACTTTATCAATGTTAAACTTGTGTGTGAAATTCGTTTGAAATTGTTGAAAGTGCAAATTTAACGCTTGAAACTGCATTGGAAATCTGCGCCAATAAATATGTAAAGTAAAACGAAACTACATTATTTTTTGCAATCACACAGAAGTTTAAACATTCGAAGAGCACAAACTTTCTCAAAAATAAACGCGCCGCGCTCTCATCCAAGGAATAACTGATCGCACAACGCCAAAAGCCAAAAGCCTCAACCGCGAAATCAATCGAAGTGCATCATTTAAATCGGTCCGCTCGCCCTCTCAAAGCGCGCCCATATAGCAAGGGAACGTCGCGCGCGCGCTTGGCCCATAAATCTTCCTAAAAGGTTTTGCGCGGCTCTCGCCGCTTGCTACGGAATCGGGCGTTGTTTCTCCAGGCACGAGGTTAGCAGCGCACGGTTTTTAGCCCGAGCCGTTGTGGCCGATCGGCGAATTTGACTGACGCTACACAGCTAACCACTTGACCGGCTCGGGCCGTGATTGATGAAATAATTGTGCAGCCATCGAAGGGGAGCTCGGATTTTCTTCGGGCTGTCTGTCTGTGAAAAATCGCGGCGTTAATTTATCAAGTTTTCGCGCGTTTGTGATCGATAACGGGGTGGATGTGTTATTTAGCGCGACTCTGCCTTTCCTTTTTGTAAGGGATTTGTGGAGGTTGATTTTTGGGTAGAAGTTTGGTATAAAGGTTTAAATGCTGAATTGAACGATGATTAATCGTGACAAAATAGTTCCTAGCAGTATAAAAATCAGTAACTCGATTAATAATTTTACAAATACTATATAGAAAAACAATAAATTGCATGTTTCCAAATTCCTTTACTCTCAAACCACCACAGTCACAGCCTACACTACGATTAATCCATTATCACGTCTCAACTCTCACGATTACCCTCTCCCAAGCAAAATATTCCCCGCTCTCCACAAGCACTCTCTCACTCTCACGCGCATCCCACTCCTCCAGCCTTTCTCCCGCCGCGTGGCCGGGCACTTTTTCGCACTTTCATTTCCTGTGGCTTTGCGCGCGTAGACAATAATTTCGTCCAACCGCCAGCTCGACACCCGTGACGCCATTATCCCTCCTCTCCTCGGCCAGTTTATATATCCTCTCCGCCAACGCGGGCGCGCGCGCGCGAAGCCTTGAAATTTATTTAATTCGCACTAGACGGAGAAAGAGAGGAATAAAAGTCAGGCGCGCGAGATACGGGGAAGTGGAAATCCCGCTAATTCGCAACATTATCACCCCAATAGAGCCGAACGAGCCTCTCAATCGGCGCGACCCCTCAGCTATATACGTGTATATACTTTCTCTCCACACCCCTCGTGCGTCGCTCGCTTGCTATATTCGAGATTCATCCACTCGGTATGTGTAGTAGTAGCAGCAGCCCCTGTCGTGCTTCGCCGACTTTAATGCTCTCCCCCTGTGCTCTCGACGCGGGCTAATTCTCGCGTGAATTTGTCGGGTGCGCCGGCGGCGCTGGCCCTTGGAGTCGATGAACTGAATGATTAAAACGTGTCGATGATTCGTCGATTTATTCATACGCTGGGAGCCGCCGAGGATGTGGGAATTGATGGTGCGTTGGGATGTTGTGAGGAAGTAGGAATGCTTTTTTTTTAGTAATGGTGGAATAGCGATGGGTGGTGATTATGTACTGTTAGAATTTTGTTGCGGGGAAACGTTTATTTTGGAATTAAATCAGTTGGACTGACTAATATTAATTATAGTTTGAATTTATTTTAGTTTTATTTATTGAGTTATTTTTTTAAGTCAATACGAATTATAATCTTTTCTATAGATGTGCCGCATACGTGCAAGTAGTTTAATCAGTATTAACAATCATTTATTTTTTTGATCTAATTGATCATTTTATATTGAGAAAAATCATATTCGTTCCAGCTACCATAATGTCCAGTAAATTTCATTATTAAAACAATACCCGTAAAGAAATATAATAATATTAAAAAAGAATGCTAATAAAACTTTGAATTTTTTTTTAAACTTGACTACTTTTAATGTAAGTATTCCTTTTTTCGATTAAACATCGTAACAAATTTCTATCCCTGAATTTCGTCTGACTACATAAACATCACTTCCCTTCAACTCCCACCGCAACCTGTAATTTCAATCACCAATCCTCCGCAAACCACCTCAATTCAGAACTCCCTCACGACTCATTCACATCGCCGACCACAAAAAGGAAAAAAAAATCACTCTCTCAAAACACGACAAAAGGAGAGAGCCGCGCACACACATCAGCCTCTCCAACTCTCGCTTACTCCGTGCGGGGGTGGTTTTGCGAGCCTAACAATCCGTGGTGGTACTCCCGGCATCGACACTGCCGCTCACGTCTCTCGTTGGGGTAGCTCTCTCTCTCTCTCTCTGACTGTATACAGCCGGCGCTTGGGCGGGCACAAGCCACCTCGTCGCTGAATGTGGCTTCCGCTAAAACCACTTACGCTTTGTGGCGAGGAGACTCTTAACAATGCGATACACAGGATACAAATACAATAAGACGCAGTTACATCACTTAGGAACAATGCCAAGCCGGCGCAGCCTCGCCTTTTATTACGTATATATACAAGCTGAGCGAGCGCAAGAGAGAGAGAAAGCACAGATTTATGTGTTAAATGGAGAAAAACATTTCTCCCTTTTATATCCGCAGAGGCCCGCGCGCCGAGGCATTAGCCCTGTATATATACGCGTGCGTGGGCGCGCGTGCAAGAAGTAAGTCGCTCTCGTAGTTTTCTCGAAGCTTTGACTCGGATCGAGCGAGAGCTGCGCGCTTTTCTTTCGCGCGTCCTGGGAGAGCTCCGGAAATGCGCGGAGCAACTCGAGCCGGAAGTCGCGCGGGACTGAAAGCGCCTTGGGGGTACAAGAGTGTGTGTGTATCTAGTGTGTGGATGTGGAGGTTGAAAGAAAGCTCGCAAGTTGGACTGCTTACAGGCTGCTTTCTTTTCTCCGCGTGGCGGGCGATGCTTTTGCTGTGATCGAGAGAATAGTTTTTGCCGAGTGCTTGGATAGTTGAGCTTTTGGTTTTGAAATAATGTTGGTGGATTATGGAAAGTTGTTTAGTGGTGTCATAATGTTGAGTGCAGTGAAATGAAAATTTAGGTGTGTTGGAAAAAGTTGAATTGATTCAATTAAAATTCGCGATAGTGCCAAATTTAATTGATTCAATCCTTTCAAATAAATACTAAACTTTTCTTATAAAACTATACTTTTCTTATACATGTATATACGTCCAAATTAAGTAAATCATTTAATTATCATCGCCCAGCACAACACACCCAAAATAACGACAAAAAAAATACCCACAACGCAGCTCTCCGCTCAAACTCAACCCGAATACTTTCACACACACACAAACGCTCGCACAATAACGCATCAACCTACCATAAAAAAGCAAACAATAACCAGCGACAGCAAAATTCACTGTATCAATAAGGAAGATGACTCGGCGCAACGCCGCCTGCGCCCCGTAATCCCGCGTGAAAACGCACCCGAAACTCACCCCCCTGCCTCTCTCGTAAACACTTAAACATCCTGCACTTTCGCACGAGTTCATAGAGAGCCAGGGCTGAAAAGTCGGAACCGCCGCACCGAGGTGAAAACGGATATTCATAGCGCATGCGAGCGCGTGTGTGTCGCGCCCCCCGGACTTTCTCAGGCTGCGCGACTATTAACGGCTGCTATAGCGGCGGCACTTGACTCTAATGCTCCTTAATAGCGCCGGGCTGCTGCAGTCGAGGTGAGCCCGTAAGCTATGGATGTGTATAAGCGCGGAAGTTAATGGAAGTGGCGCGATTAATGGCGAGGGCGACGTTTTTATGTTGCCTGCGTGCGTAAGATGCGGGGGTTTATATGCGTTGGAGTGGCGAGATGAGAGCGCCACGTGACGATGAATATAAGAGTCTGGGTAATTTTGCGGGAGAGGGAGAGTTGGCAATTTCGGTGAGGTTTGAATAGCCGATGATATTTGGCTTGTGGTGGAGAGATTGGGGAGGATTATTGGAGCGATGGGAATGCGGGGTTTTTGGTTTTTTTAGAGTGGAGATTGTAGTTTTAGTGGGACGAGGCGTGTTTGATGGATTCTGGTGTAGTCTTTTATCGAGTGTTTTTCGATAAACGTGTAACTCACTGGCTGCCGTGAAAACGATTATGTACTTTGTTTCTTCTCAATGGTTAATTAACATTTCAAAAATGTATACATTGAGTAATCATAATACTACCTCAATAATGATTGAATTAGCAGGATATGATGCAACGCAAAAACACAGCCGTCAAGCCAGAACAAAAGCCGGTATCTAGAAAAATTAATTCCCGCGCAATTACCCGCGGCTCCTCGCGCTATCTAAAAAGGCCAACTAGTTATGACAAATTAGATCATTAAGGCCTTCATTGGATTTTAAACACGTCATTAACGTCAGCCGGCCGACGCTTCCAAAAATTAGCCCTCCAAATTGCAAAATTTCTAATTAAAACGTTAACGAATCGGGCCACTCAGCCCTTTTCCTCTCCCGCGCGCCCGTCTTTTTCCATTAACCCGAAGCCTCGGATGAAAAATGATATATGATGCCTTCTCTTTTTCAGCCTACACGTCCTGGGTGCGCTTCTACTCGAGCTACCCGCGCGAGATGCGCGAGGTGTTCGATCGTCGGGCCCTGCATTTGGGCCATTACGCCAAGAGCTTCGCGCTGAGGGACCCGCCGCAAAAAATCGGCGGGGCCGGCAAGTCCATACGGGAGAGGGAGGAGGCCGGACAGAGCAGGCCTAAGCATCAGAACAGGTTGCACGAGCAGAGGTGAGAATGGATTTTTTTTATTGTTTTGGTGGGGCTTTTTTGTTTTGGGTGGAGGGCCTTTTTAGACGGTGGATGTAATTGGGTACCGTGATTAGCATGTATTTGGGGAGTTGCGGCGAGTATGATGTATACTTTGGAAATATTTATGTAGTGGCTTGGGAAAGGTAATTTTGCTTTGGGTAAAGTTTTGTACAAGTTTTCTTTGGCCATAAAATTTTGGCTACACTTTAGCAAACAGGTAATCGTAAAGTTGGTAAAGATGTCTCAAGTGTAGCAGAAGTTTGATAAAGCTTAGGTCAAACTCATATTAAATAAAGTTTTCTAAATGGGTCAAAATTTGTATCACAAAGGTCTATTTTTAAAAGTACCTGAAATCTTTTCGTAGATGAACACATTTGTTTTTATTGCTTTTTTAAGAAAATAAATAGTTTTTAAAATATGCCTAGAGAGGATCCAAGGGCATTTTGCATTGTAGGCCTGGAATTCTACTAATCTAAGCTATTGTTTTGTTACTGTCAATAAAGTTACTTGAAATTTGTTTAATATGAGTCTCAAAATCGTTTTACTAAAGCTCTACTAAAATTCCTTTTCGAGTTTACCAAATTTGGGATTGTTTCATAATTGAAATTCAACTTAAACTTTAAATTTAGATTTAGGTATAGAACTATAACTCGTTAAAAGCTTAAATCATATACAATTATTTTCACGCATCGGATGTTAATTTATATATTTTAACCCTTAATTGTTCACTTCTGTGAAATCGCGTACTCGGGACACTGGGATCATGTACACTCCATGGACAAATAGCATTATGAAAAATAAACTAATCAATCCTTTAACTTCATTTTTTTGTTAGAGTTTCTTTAAAGTGTACTTTTGAAGGTAGTGTAGGTTACATAGCTGAAAAGTTAAATGAAGTATAGTAAATAAATTAAGAAAAATGTTAAAAAAATTAATGTAGCGAAAAATGACATACAAGCGTAGGGTGCAAATGATTCCAGTGTGACGAATAAGGGTAAAAATGTAAATAATCTTTAAAAGAATAAATTTTGAGCGAATTTTAGTTTTTTGATCTGATTCTTTACTTTATTAATCAAACGATGAGTTTGCTTTCAGAAACGAGCTAATTCCTACGTGATTTCAGCAACTTATAAAATCGCTTATTACCGGTCTCATTCATATTTTCAAAACGCTCCGATTTTCATCGCTCTAACAATGGCTAATCGTCCTTTCCTCATAAAATTAGCGCTATTCAAAACAATACAACAGCTTCGTGATTACATAAATAAACTCAAAAAAACAAGAACACACAGACACATCCCACCCGCCAAACATTTCATACAACCAATTAAAAACAAAAGCCTCAAAGTGATTTTCCTTCTCCGCTCGCGCACATAAATAAGCCCGCGTCACAACGAGCCGTGCATTAAAGCGAATCAGCGTTATTTACGCGGACTTAAAGACAGGCTCGGCAAAAAAACTTCTCCTGCCTCGCGCAACGAAAATTGCCGGAGCTAAGTATGTTTACATAAACTCGTTCACAAATAACTCCGTCAATTAGCGGTCGAAACCGCCCATTGTCACGCACGATGACTCCAAGAGCCGCGACGCGCGCAGTCCCCGCGCATTACGAAACGGAAAACCACGAATCGCAACAATAGCCGCGCGGCACTAACCGAGAGCGTATGAAAAAAAAAGAGTGCCTGGCCATCGCATTTATTCATCGCCCGGTGGACGAGTCTCTCTGTGTGTGTATCGGGCAGCCGACGCTCATTAATGACGGATTCACGCGTGGCTTCACGTCGCTGCAATCACGCGAGCTTTGAAAGAGAGAGAGGGACTAGCGCGGCGCTCTCTTGGAAAATTCATGCGCTTTACGTAAACGGAGAGAGAGAGAGGAAAAGTAATGGTCGCGCGAGGGTATTCTGCAATTCCGAACGAGCTGTACTTTTTGCGCTCGTTTCGTGTGTGCGTGGATTTTTGCGCGAGTTATGCTGCGAGTTTGGGGTTTGATAAGGTTTTTGTGTAAATGTATTTTATTTAAAAAGTGTGATTTGCTGTTTTTACAATGGAAGTTTTAACTTTCCATTCATTCAAAACCGACAAAAAGAAATCAAACATAATTTTACTCATCAACCCAAAATCTTCAATTCACAATCACCCCCAAAAATCCAAAAAAAAATCACCTATAAAACCAACCCGAACCTTCCCTCTTCATCCATTCATACAGTGCTCAAACGCGTAACAGCATACTCACCCGTCGTGCTCCTCGCATACACCCACCCACATCCACAAACCTTGCAGGCATACTCGACACGACACAGGAGCGCTAACATCAAAACTGTCCTGGCCCGATGCGTCTGTCGCGCTGCCGTCCCATTCGTCACATCGCGACGGACGCCGACGCGGGCCATCATATAGCTTTCTCTCTTACACGCCGGACGAAGCGAACTAGAGAGAGAGGGAGATGGATAGACAGAGACGTAGTGCTCGGCATTTCAGAGCTGCACTCGTGCACACCTTCGCTCGGCCGTATCCCTTCCACCGTTCGGTCCTCGCCGCGGCGCCATTGTTCATAATTACGTACAATACGGCTATTAAACAGACTGATGCGACCGCCGCTTCCGGCGCACTCGTCATTTATACGGACGTACATCGCTCTGCCATCTCGCTGCGTGCGTGCCGCTCTCGAGGGTTCGGATGTGTGTGTAGGTATATATAGACGCGGGGACACCTGCAGCTGAAATCGCGCTAGCGAGAAATCGTGCTTTTTTTTATTATTCTACCGTCGTTTTTCGTTTATTGTTGCTCGCGGCGGATTTTTTACGGTTTTTTGGGGGCGCGGGGGTGATTTGACGGCTGAGGGTTTCGCGGACTGGAGCGGCTCTCGAATTGGACGAGCGGCCGGTTAATTTGAATTTTTCCGTATCGATGAACGCTCTCTGGGGCTGGATATATATGTGCGAGCGCCGACGCGCCTCTTTCATGTTGCGCTTTTGCTCGCGGCTGGGTGCGCTGATGTTGTGTGAGGAGGGGTGGTTTTCATGAATAAAAAAATGTTGTGTCTGATTGTTGGATTTGACGAGTGTGGGTGTGGGTGGGATTTTTTTATTCTTAATTTTGAGGTGGTAATGCGCATTTTATAGTTTCTGTGATATTCAAGTTTTTACGTTTTTTTTATATAGTTCGGCTTTTTCGAAATATTTAAATTTATTCAAAATACTTTTTTTTCAACCGAAATGATTTGGTTACGTGCGAGCCAAATGAAATTTTCAAGTGCTCGTATATGTGCGTTCGTTTTATCGCAATAAAGAATACTCAATCAGTGATCTGTTATGATACATAATCTTACTCTCTCTGTTCTATATAACACATTCTGTCATCGTGAAAAAAAACGTGTTCGTAATCGGCGCTAATGTGTACCGAAATGACAAATGTTTTCCATTCAAATTCTTTCGCTCCCAATGCCGCAAACAAAGCAAACCTTCCCAAATTAAAACCTCTAACAAAAACCTCACAACAACATTCACATCATCACTTCCCCCACACCATCCGCAACCTCCAAAAAAATCACCTACCCTCCCCCCGTCACTCCTAACACAATCCTGAACGTATAAAAGGTGAAAAACGCGTTGACATGATTCTCGTTTTTCCGTTCGTCATCGTCCAAACACAACCGTACCAGAGCGCGAATTCCCATTTTCCGGCGTAGCACATCAACGCGTGGGCGTGCGAGCGAGAGAGATAGAGGAGAGGAAACAGGAGGCTCACTGCGGTGTGTATCCACATATATATATATACACACACGACGGGCGGGATGCAGCGCCGCGTGTGCGAGTGACTTTTAATGGGTGAAAGGCGGGCTGGTGACGGTCCAATGAGTCGAGAGGCCGAGCCGTGCGCGATTACCCCCCCCCCCCTCCCCCTACTCTTTGCCCTATGTGTATGTACAGGTTCTCCCGGTTCTCTCGTTGTCGCGAGGTGTAAGCGTCGGTGCGAGATGTTAATGTTTTTGTTGAGAGGAATGTATATGTGGGTATGTTAATGTTTCGGTTAGTCGTGTTCGATGTTGGGTTTGCGTAATTTTAAGTAAATGTTGGAATCCGAAAATAGCGTTTTGTATAGTGGTTGGGATTGCGTTGGTTTGTTGTTTTGGATTTTACTTTGTTCCTGGAAAATGATGATGATTGATTGTGATGTGATCGAAGTGACGTTCTCGAATTCAAACTAGAATTAAACTTTTGCATTGAATTTTTGATGGGTTGATTATGAAAGTTAATAAGGAAAGAAAAACGTATAAATTATCATTATCTTCCGAATTGTGATTATATAATTGTTATGAATTTGATGTCACTTTGAATAATTTACAGACAATATAACAAACTTTTATTTTACTAATCCTCATAAGAAAATAATTATGCAATGTATGCTTTATTAACGACTTATCAAAAGTCAACCCTCCAGATAACAATATATTCACGGCACTTCAGAGTACACGCACTTGTAACAATACTGCTTACCCAAATTTTAAAACAAATTTCCCTATACATCACACGACTATTTCAAATTGAAAATTCCCCCCTCACAATCACCCATATAACTCCTCATCCATCCTCAAATCCTCCTCCGTTACTCGCTCGGATTTTAATATTTTTCTCAAACCTCACCAGCCGCATCCAAAAAACAAAAAAAATAAGACCGAACCAGGTCGCTCCTCTCTCTCTCGGCAGGTGGCGGCTCGGCAGGTGCAGTGCCAGAATTTTTTTCCAGCTCACACTCGCCCATATATACATATACCATACATACACACACTCACACACACGACGGGCTGCTAATGTAATGTCGCGCGTGGTAATTTTAGCCGAGAGCCTCATTTGTTAGGGCCGCGACGATGGCTTATCGGTGGAAGCGCGTTGAAAGGAATCGCGCTCTCGCGTATATATATATAGGCGAAGTCGCGCGCGATCTGTCGCTTGAGATTACGCTTGATCGAGCTGTTTCTTTGCCGTGCGTGAACGCGTAAGAGCCATTTTTCCACTCGGGTGTAATGAGAACGCGGGTTTCAGGTTTTTTAACGTTAAGCGCGGTAATAATGTTTCGGCTTATTGTTACACTTTGTTCTATGAGTACTTGTGTATGATTGTTTTTTTCTTCTTTTTTTTTTGGTA